>CATIWM010334221.1:0-16195 GCA_949671775.1 Mallotus repandus | reverse complement strand
CATAAAGCCCACATTTTCATGGTAAGAATATCATCTTTATTATATTTATTTATTTATTTCTGTATTTTTATTTATATATATTAATATTCATGTATTTTCATTATTTTTGTTGCATTTTTATGATTTTTATTGTCTTTATGCCTTTTAGGGGAAAAATTGTCATTTCTATCATAAAGTAGATATTTTTATGGAGAAAATGACATCTTTACTATTTTAATATTTTTAATCCCATATTTTATTATTTTTATTATTTCTATTATTTCTTTTGGTAAATTTATTATTCTTTTCATAAAGTTCACATTTTTATGGTGAAAATAATATTTTTATCATTCTTTTCATTACTTTATTTCCATTATTATAATTTTTATTACATGTTTGACTATCCTTATCACTTTTATTGTTTTCTTTGGTAAATTTATCATGTTCATCATAAAGGTAATATTTTTATAGTGAGAATAATATCTTTATCACTTTTATTATTTTATTTGCATATTTTCCATTTTAATTCATTTATATTTACATCATCATAAAAATCTTATTTTTAATAATAAAGATGATGAATTCACACCAAAGTGCCCAAATTTCCAAAATCTTGCATCATGCATATATTAGCATCCTTGTTTGCTTATGTGTTTAATTATTACTTTATTTATTACTCCAATTGTGAATGAATTGAATATATTAAATTGTCCTACAAGTGATGTGTGCTTGCATGTGTATGAAAACTAACCTTTTGTTTTGCAGGTTTATTAGAATAGAATTTTTATTTCCTTTTTTCCATTTTTATGTAATTAATAGAATATGCATTTTTCAAGCCAATGTAATCCTTAATCCCAATTCCCCTTTTATTTTTATTTTGTATGTATTTATTACAATAGGCTCTTTCCCATGGGCTGTAATCCTTAATCACTTTCTCCATTTTTATTTTGCTTATTTTGATTATTTCTTGCATGCTTGTGTGCTACGTGCTTACTTGCCTACATGATTACTTGCTTGATTGGTTAATGCCTACTTATTTATTATGTGGTGTATGCTCGTCAATCCAATTATCTCATGTTTTGTTTAAACTGACCAATGCTTAGTGTGGTAAAATGCATCATAAAATCGAAACTAGGGTAAAGTAGTGAATAAATGAGCAACATGTATAATAAGAAACAGGATAAGTAACTCCTACCCTCGAATCCAGATTCTCTGGTTAGGAAAGTGGATTTTTAATTCAATTTCTCCCGATACAAGTCAGGTGCCAACTACAATCTATAAAGCCTATTCAGGCAAACCCTCCCATAACAATAACAAATGGAAATACAGTAAATAATCATTATTAGCCTGTGTGCCCCGATGCTATAAATTCACTGATCCTCGTGATCCCCCTACCTATCACAACAACATTTGTAGCTGTAAAAGTATGCACTTGGAGAATTACTTTCAATAGATGAAGATGCCTTCAGTTGCTGAGACTTATTTTGAAAATAAATTACTGTAGAGGAAGATGCTTTTAGCTTTTAGCCTTTTGACTTTTCATGAAAATAATAATTATTAATATTGTGGTTGTCCCCCCCTCAATGTGGTAAAGCAAATTTTGCCTATCAATTACATTGAGTCTTTCAGTGCTTTTATTAGATCTTTAGCCTTTTTTGGCTCTATGGTTTAAAATATTTTATCCATGTGGAATTTCTTTAGTCTTCAGACTTTTTAACTTTATAGTGTGATCTCATAGGCTATTGCCTATGGTCTGATGTACTTTTCCATACTTTCAGTATTCTAGAGCTCTTTGGCTCTATTCTTTTTATTCTTTTGACTTTAGCAGCTTTGGCCTTTGAAGCTTAATTTTGTGGGCAATTGCCCTTTTGTTCTTCTAGAGCTTTAGTTTTGTAGCTCATATACTTTTAGTGCGTAGCTTTCATTTTTAGATCTTTTAGCTCTGCAGCTTATGAGTTTTTTATGATAGTGATCTTTATCTTTAACCTTTCATTTCCATAGCTCTTAGTTCTGCAAGTTGATGAAACTTAAATATAGCCATATTTTTTAACATTTAGACTTAACTTCTAGAGTTCTTAGCTTTGTAACTCATGGAATTTATCCATGGTAATATTTTATAACATTTATCTTTTATTTCTAAAGCTTTTAGCTTTGTAGCTCATTGACATTATCCATAGGAATGTTCTTTAGTTTTTTAGCTTTGAACTTTAGCTTTCAGCATTTATCTTTTCAGCTTTTAGCATTTGATGCTAATTCAGGCGATAATCCTGCCCTGTTATTTCTCTTTACTTTTTTTGAAAGTATGAACAATATTTGCAGCATTTTATGCTTACTGATGGTTTTGTGTTTTGATTGGTGCAATGCACCTGATGCTTTTAAACATTTATGCTTCTGAAATTGCTTTAAATTTACAACATGCTTGCAACAAATTTATAACATGCCTGCAACAATTTTATAGCATGCCTGCAGTAAGTTAATAATATGTTTACACCAGATTTATAACATGTTTGTAGGTCTATACAAATATTATTGGTCTGTTAGTTATTGGGCATATTATTTGCCTTGAGCTCATTTCATTCTTTTTATTTTAGCCTCATGGGGGAGATACCCATGGTGGCTTACTCATGTGCATACAAGGAGCCTTAGATACTCACAAGTAATTACTTGCGATAGTAAAGTTACTCCCACCATCTAAGGTGTACTTTTACCTTGAGCTACATAAATATAAGTACAAATATTTTACAAACCAAAGATGAAAGGAAGATACTTTCATTAATAATCAAAGATTAAAGGAAGATACTTTCATTAATAATTAAAGACAAAAGGAAGGTACTTTCATTAATAAAAGATGAAAGGAAGGTACTTTCATTAATAATCAAAGATGAAAGGAAGATACTTTCAAAAGCATAAATGTTTTACAGATCAAAGATGAAAGGAAGATACTTTTGTTAATAATCAAAGTATTTACATCGGGA
Organism: Mallotus repandus; assembly: GCA_949671775.1. NCBI lineage: Eukaryota > Viridiplantae > Streptophyta > Magnoliopsida > Malpighiales > Euphorbiaceae > Mallotus > Mallotus repandus. The sequence continues at coordinate 13,241 of CATIWM010334221.1, read as the reverse complement.
CTTTTATAATAAAGTGCCTTTTTAGGGAATTTAAAAATAACTATAAGGTTTAATCAACCTTTCTTTTAAGAAATTCAAAAACATAAGTTTAAGGCTGCTCTCACTAGCTTGTGAACAATTATCTGAAAATATAGAATTGTTTAAAAGCTAATGTAAATCTCATACCTATGGATAATTCATCTTATTAACATTCCATGTTCTTGGGTAACTCTTTTCCTTCCATTCTCTGAAGCTTATTTGTACCAGGTTCTACCACCTTGGCAACTTTATAGGGTCTTTCCCAATTGGCCGCAGGTTTTTCAGTACTTGCATGGCCTTTAGTTATTTTCACTTTTCTCATCACCAGGTCACCTTCAGTAAAAATTCTGTTTGACGCCTTTTGACTGTGTTATCTTGCCATTTTATGCCTATAAGCAGTCATTTGAACAATTGCCTGCTTTTATTTGGCTTCTAGAAGGTCTTAAGTTTGTCTTCAAGAAATTTTCATTTTCTAGTTCTTGAAAGTGCATGATCTGTAACCTATAACTCCCATTTTTATAGGTATGATAACTTTAGTGCCACGTGTTAATGAAAAAGGTGTTTCGCCTATAGAGGCTTGAGGTGTGGTTTTGTAAGCCCGTTGGATGTTGTACAACTTGTCTACCTGCAGGCCTTTAGCTTGATTTAGCCTTTTTTTGAGGCCTTGAATGATAGTTTGATTGGTAACTTCTGCCATTTCATTAGTTTATGGATGGGTTAGTGTGATAGTGGCTAAAGGTTCAACTTTCACCCGTTTGATGAAATGATCTATAGCCACTACTAGGAATTTTCTTTGACATATGGCAATCAGGAAGGGACATAAGATGTCCATACCCCACTGAGCGAAAGGTCAAGCACTGTCAATGGACCTCTGGTTTGCTGCAGGCTAATGCATAACCCTGCTGAAGGTTTAGCATTTTCCATACCTTTTGACCAATTCTTTGGTGCCTTTAAGCATTATGGGCCATAAATATCATTGCAGGGCTACTTTTCTTGCCAAAGAGTTTGCAACTTTATGAGCTCTGTAGATGCCTTAATGTATTTTTATCAGCATATATATGCCTTCATCTGTAGAGATACATCTCAACCATGGTTGGTTATAAGATCTTTTATACAAAATTCCATCAAGAAGGAATAATTTGCAGATTTACGAGTGATTTTTTTAGCTCTCTATCTTCTGTAGGAAGAATATCTTCACATAGGTATTTGATTATTGGAGTAATCCAATTGCCTGCTGGAGCTGCCACAAGAACTTATTTCTCTTCCATGCATGGGTGCCATAGGATTTCTTTGAAAACACCTTTGTGAGGTTGCGCATCTAATGCTACCATTTTTACCAAAGTATCTGCCTCTATATTATGGCCATGCATATTTATTTTAGGATCCATTCTCCTATGTCTTCTTCCATTTCCTATAGTAACTTTTTAACTTTCACTAAATATTTTATCATTTGTGGTTCTTTTGTAAAAAAGTTGCCCTTTATATGGTTAGCCATAAGTTGAGAGTTAGAATGTATCACCAAGCATTCTGCATATTCTTCCTTGGCTATAGACAGTCCTGCAATAAGAATTCATATTTTGCAGCATTATTTGTGGCAGGAAAGTTTACGCAACCATGTACTCGACTTTTACTAGTTATGGGCCTTGAAGAATAATGCCCATACCAGCTCCTTTGGAACCTATAGCTCTCTTTGCTGCCTATTGCTATATAGCTTTTTTCTGCACGTCTGACATTACTACTATAAAATCTATCAATGCTTAAGCCTTTAATGCTTTCCTTGGCTTATATCTGGTGTCAAATTTTCCCAATATGATTGCCTATTCTACAGGTTTTCCAGAGGTTTTTGCTTTTAACAAGACCTTCTGTAGTGGTAGGTAAGTTCTTATAATAATTGTATATGCTTGAAAATAGGTTTGGAGTTTTGTTGTAGATATAACTATTGCATATGCAATTTTTTCAATGGTTGGGTACTGTTGTTCAACACCTCTCAATATTTTAGACACATAATAAATGGACATTTGTTCACTATTCTCCTCCCTAACCAATGCCAAAGCAATAGTATCATTAGTGGCAGATAAGTATAAGGACAAGACTTTACCTTAGTTAGGTCTCCTTAATAAAAGAGGTGAACTGAGGAAATTCTTCAGGTCTACAAAAGCCTACTGACATTTGTCTATTCACTTGAAGTTTCTCAGGTCTTTCAATGTTTGGAAAAAGGGCATGCGCCTTCTAGCTAAGCAGTTGATGAACCTTCCCAAGGCCATAATCCTTCCATTCAGCTTTTGGACTTCACTGATTATTTTTGAAGGTGCCATGTTTATGATTGCTTAAATCTTCTCCTAGTTAGCTTCTATACCCCTTTGTGACATCATGAAGCTCAAGAATTTTCCTGCTTTCACACCCGAAGATGTATTTGTCTAGGTTTAATTTCATCCTATGCTTTGAGAGTACTTTAAATACTTGGCTTAAATCTTTAGTGTGATCTTTTACCTTCAGGCTCTTGATGATCATGTCATCCACATAGACTTCCACTTATCTTCCTATCATATCTTTGAAGATCATGTTTACCAACCTTTGGTAAATAGCTCCAGCATTCTTCAGGCCAAAGAGCATGATTTGATAGCAATATATGCCTTACATATTAGAATTTGATGATATCCCACAAACGTATCTACAAAGCTGTAGATTTCATGACCTGCGGCAGAATCAACAAGTTGATCTATGTTAGGAAGAGGATAACAATCTTTTTGACATACCATGTTTAGTTTTGTGAAACATAGTCGCTACTTGTCATTTTTAGGCCTTTGTGACCAAAACTACGTTGTCCTACCATTCATGGTAAAAATTTCACTTATGAAGCCTGCATTTTTTAACTTATCAATTTTTGCACATATGATTGCCTACCTCTCAAGGGCATGATTTCATTTTTTTGAATTACAGGTGTTGCCTGCAGATCGATATTTAGCCTGTGGCACATTAAGTCTAGGCTTATACCTGTGATATCAGATGGGTCCCCAATAAATGCTGATTCATTTGCCTTTAAGGCTTCTTAAATTTGATCTCTCACGTGCTCTTCTAAAATTGAGCCAATAAAAAGTTTTTTACCTGTGGCTGAAAGTATTAACTCCCTTTTTTTCCATCTGAAGGTTCAGTTTTGACTCGCTTTGGCACATCTAGAGTCTCCACTGCTAGAGATTGTGATGTCTCTCTCAGTGTACACAGGTAAGCCTCCCTTTCTACCTTATGGTTTCCTCTGACCATAGCTACTCCAGTTTCCGTAGGTATTTTCATAGTTAGATATTTGATGGATGTGTAGGCGCCTATGTTATATAGGATTGGCCTTCTAATGATTGCATTATAGGAAAGGAGGATGTCAATAACCATGAATTTTATTTTGAACTTCTTAACATACTCCTCATCTTCTAACTCAACTGTTAGGTCTACAACTCCTTCAATAGGCACTTGTTTTCCTCTTCTAAAGTGAATATGATAGGTGTTATAAATTATAGCTTGTTGACTCTTACAAACATCATCTCACCACCATGTCTTTTTCTTTAAAGGTTTTCACTTTCTACAGGACTTTCTTGAGTGGTTGTTCTATCCTTACCACTTTTGTATCTGCTTGAAAGTAAGGCATTAGCCTTGTTGCAGAAATTGCCATATGATATCTTTTCTATGACAGGATATCATTGTTCCGCATCTCTTAGCAACTTAGGCATTTGTTCATCCCTTCCTGACCAACACTAAAGCGATAGTTTCATTAGTTGTAGATATATATAAGTATAAAATTTCACCTTCATAAGGTCTTCTTAGCAATGATCATGAGCTAAGGAATGTTTTCAGGTCTTCAATAGCTTATCAATATTTCGTTGTTCATTTGAAATTCTTCAGGTGCTTTAATGTTACGGATTAAGAGAGCATCTTTTTGTAGAGCAATTGATGAATCTTTTTTAGCTATTAGTCTTCCATTTAGCTTTTGAAATCTATAGATAGTTTTTGGTGGCCCCATATTCAAGATAGCCTAAATTATCTTCTAGATTGACATCAATACCTCTTTACAACACCATGAATTCCAAGAACTTTTCGATCTTGATTCCAATGACATATTTCCTCAGGATTTGGCTTTATCCTATGTTTGGAAAGTACTTTAGAAGCTTGTCGAAGGCATGATCTTCAGCCTTCAGACTTTTGATGATCCTGTCACCTGCATAAAATTCCATAGATTTTCATGTGAAAATATCTATAAACTATATATTTTATGACATGCTGTAGGGATTGGAAACTCCAATGTTTCATCCAAAGGCTCTGTATTGACTTTCTTTGGGATACTCAAAGTTTCTATCATCAATGGTTGAGATGCGTCCTTTGATGTGCAAAGATATGCTTCCTTAGCTACTTTTAGATTTCCTCAAACCACAGTTGCACCAGTTTCTATAAGTATATCCTATTTAAATTTCTAATAGAAATACAAGCTCATATATCATATAGTATTGGTGTTCTAACTCGATAAGCAGATTATAAATCTGATGAAGTTTATAAGGACTAAATTCCAAAGCTACACATGCCTCAAACATTAATCAGTTAATCATATAAACTAACATCCTTTTAAAATAATATTTTCAACCATACCTTCAACTACTAAATAATCAATTTGAGGACATATGACCTTATTTTCATCACTTGAAGTAAATATAACCAATTTTGTAGGTCATACCTTAGTTACTCTAATTATGTATACTTTACTGCCTTGCCTATTACATTTGGTTATGATATCCTTTAGCGTTGAGCCTCCAGCTATGATATTAATGACTCATGTAGGTTCTTTTCTTGCCACTTTTGGTCATCTTTTCCATACCTCTTTCGGCTTCTGCATGTTCTTTAGCTGCAACTTCATCAGTTATTACTCGTTTATCGTCTATGGCCCGTCTATGGCCCTTGAGCGAACAAATCTGCCTAGAGCTCCCTTCTGTATCAACCATTCTGTCTCCTCTTTTGAATGTCTGTTGACCTACATCTCTGTGGAATCTATAGTATTTCTCCTTATCTCGCTTTCCTGCAGAATTGTGGCTCATTTGCTTTCTCCAACGGATGTTATCTTCGAATTTTTTGACCCACATTAATATTTCAGCTTTTGAGAAATTAAGTGGAGTGTAGCGTTCATGACAATTCCTTATACTTTCTTTATCTCAAGGTTACTTTTTGAAAAATTTGAAATGTGGTCTTATGGACCTTCAGGTTTCATCTAATCTTATAAACTTCTAAACCCTGGTTCCTTGTTTCAAGGCTGTTAAAGCTTCATTATAGCTCAAGTTTTCTATTTGTACAACTACTTTGTTAAAGCGACTTATGTAATTCTATAGGGTTTCCCCTTTTCCCTGCACCACTTTTTACAGGTCTGAAGATATCTTTTGGTAGGAATGTTGCTGATGAACTTTAAATAGAGTTGTTAAATTTTTTATTGATGCAAGCGCCTTCTTCTCCACTTTAGCATCTACAACTTGAATTTTTTTTTTGCATTACTAAGTTCATCCCATAATGAGTCTTCATCATATTTTGGAATGGTATAATATTTTAGAATGGGCTTTTTACCTTTTTGTACTTGCAGAATATAATATTTTAGAACTAGAGATTCTTTCACCTCCGGTGGTGTACTTGTTATCACAGTCATAGCTTGTTCCACCTTTTCATGAAAGTAGAAAGATTCTTCTAAATGAAAATTAATTCAACTTGCTTTACTGAATTAGGTGTACCAAGGTAGGATCATCGTTGTTAGCAACTTGTGAGTTATCTAGATTTTCATTTGAAGATACAATGAGTGGCGGACCGAAAAGTAGCTGTTGTGTATCTCATCATTAGGGGAATGTTCTGCCATGATATAGAAACTTTTAAGGAAATGATGAGAATTAAATCTTGCACACTTACCACACCAATGATAAAATGGGCCTCCTTGAGCTCCTATTTCTTTAGGGAATCCTCGGTTATGATTGGTTGATCTGCAAAAGAGGAAAAGTCAGGTGGGACCTCTTATGATCCCACTCTGATGCTTAAGTTAGTAAAGTATTTGATGTAAAAAAGGAATTGAATAGATTGAGTTAGGTTAGTTACCTTATTTGAGTTGGATCAGGATTCTATATAAAGATGAAGATATTATAGCATGGTTGAGTGATTTTAGGATTATGGGAGAGTGATTTTCGGCCTTGTTGAGGAGTGGTTTCGCATTTTAAGGAACTTCCATCACTACTGGTTGTGTGGAGATTATGCGTGACATTCATGGATAGTGGGTGATTTACGTGTTCCGCAAGCCTCAGGTTGCAGGTCCTTTTGCTTGTGATTGCCGGTTTGACCAGTATCCGGCTGACTCAACATATGACTAGGATTTTGACCTTAGTCTCGAGGAAATGAATTTTCTTTGTGTTATTACAAACCAACCAAAATTATGTATATATATATACACAATTCAAAACCACGTGGTTTAAGACTTAATTTTTAAGTTTTAAAAAAAAATCAATTACAAATAAAAAAATTATTTTTTCATCATATATTTTATATACAAACGACATTTACATACGCACACTAATCCTTAAAAGAACTAAAATTATAAAGTTTAATACTATTAAAAATTTAAGTTATAAAAAATGAAAAAATTTAATATTTTCCTTACTATCTGTTATAAATATATATAACATTAATCAAATTATTTAGTCACAAATCCCTCACTAATTTGTCACTATTTAGTGATGGATTCTACATTCTGTCACTATTTAATGATGGATTCTACAATCCGCACTAAATAGTGACGGATTTTGCAATCTATCACTATTTAGTAATAGTTTAGTGATGGATTTGTGATTAAATAATTTGACTAAATTTGATACGAACCAACCAAAATTATGTGTGTGTGTGTGTGTATATATATATACACACACACATTAATCTAACGCCAACCAAAATTATGTAGTTTTAATTCAAAACCATGTGGTTTAAGACTTAATTTTTAAGTTTTGAAAAAATCAATTACAATTACAAAATTTAAATAAATTAATTATTTTTTCATAATATATTTTATATACAAATGATATTTACATACACACACAAATCTTAAACCAACTAAATTTACAAAGTGTAATACTATTAATTTTTAAGTTATAAAAAACTAAATAAATTTATAATTTTTCTTATTATCTATATATAAATTAATCAAATTATTTAGTCACAATTCCGTCACTAATTTGTCACTATTTAGTAATAGTGACAAGTGATGGACTTGTGATTAAATAATTTGTTTCCTAAATAATTTGACTAAATTAAATACAAACCAACCAAAATTATGTATATATATACAAAATAATTTGACTATATATATATATATATATATGTATGTATGTATGTATATATATACACTAATCCCAAACCAACCAAAATTGTGTAGCTTTAATTCAAAACCACATGGCTGAAGACTTAATTTTTAAGTTTTAAAAAATCAATTTCAACTGCAAAATTAAATAAATTAATTGTTTTTTATCATATATTTTATATATAAATGACATTTATATACACAGACAAACCTTAAACCAACTAAAATTACAAAGTTTAATACTATTAATATTTAAGTTATAAAAAACTAAATAAATTTATAATTTTTCTTAATATTTATATATAAATATATATAACATTAATCAAATTATTTAGTCATATATCCATTTCTAATTTGTTACTATTGAGCAATGGATTCTACATTCTATCACTATTTAGTGACAGATTTTGCAATCTGTGACTATTTAGTAACAGTTTAGTGACGAAAATTGTGCTTAAATAATTTTTCTCCTAAATAATTTGACTAAGTTAAATACAAACCAACCAAAATTATGTATATATTGTATATATATATATATACACATACAAACTAATTTGACTATTTATATATATACACTAATCCTAAACCCACCAAAATTATGTAGTTTTAATTTAAAACCATGTGGTTAAAGACTTAATTTTTAAGTTTTAAAAAAATCAATTACAACTACAAAAATTAAATAAATTATTTATTTTTTCATCATATATTTTATTAACAAATGACATTTACATACACACACAAACCTTAAACCAACCAAAATTACTAAGTTTAATACTACTAATTATTAAGTTTTAAAAAAACTAAATAAATTTATTGTTTTTCTTAATATCTATATATAAATATATATAACATTAATCAAATTATTTAGTCACAAATTCATCACTAATCTGTCACAATTTAGTAAGGGATTCTATAATCTGTCACTAAATAGTGATGGATTCTATAATCCGTCACTATTTAGTGACGAATATTTTCTGTCACTAAATCAAATGTATTCCCAAGAATTGTATGTTCAAAAATTTTGTGATGAACAGTAGAATTCGTCACTATTTAGTGTCGGACGATACAACGCTCTTTATTTAGTGATGGATTTGTGTCCATCACCAAAATAATCTTGGTAAATTGAATTTTAGGCTTAAAAATTTTGTGACAGACGGTAGAATCCGTCCGTAAATAGTGATGGACGGTACAATCCATCACTATGTAGTGACGGATTTGTGTCCATCACTAAAATAATTTCTAAGTTAAAAAATTTGTTCTAATTTTTTTGTGATGGACGAATTTGTCCGTCCTAAATTGGCAACGGATAACTTAAATTAGTAATGAACGAAGCTGTCCGTCATTAATTTGTGACGGAAATGCTTCCATCACAAAATTTTTACATTTAATATAATTATTTTTGTAGATATTTAGTGACAGAATAAGTATCCATCAAAAAATTCTGTAACAAAACCATTAGAAATCTGTCACTAATTTATGCGTGCCTTTTTCTGCCATATATTTGTGACAGATTATTTTTCCATCACTAAAGTTGTCACTAAACCATCATAAAATCATCACAAAATTTGTCATCTTATTTTTCCAATTTCACCTGCTTTAGTTTGGTGATGGAAATTTTTTTGTCGCTATTATTCATTGCTAATTATAAGTTTTGTCACTAATCCATCACTAACACTTCATAATTTAGTGATGTAAATGTCTGTCACTATTTTATAGTTTTTTGTAGTGACTTGAACTAATTCATATGGACTTATTTGATCCTAATAGGGTTGCTAGCTTAGGCGGGATGCATTATACGTTTGTGTTAGTTGATGACTACTCTAGATTCACTTGGGTTTGTTTCTTAGATCATAAAAATGATATTTGTTTCTTAGACATTGCATTATTCCATTCTGCATATTTTTTAGCTTGAGAAAAAGTACGGGGTTCAATAAGAAGATAATCAGGTTTGGAGGTAGTTTGGATAACTATAGGAGAAACATAGTTTGAAAGGTGGATGGGTGCTAGTATTTTGTTTTATAGGAGTAACATAATTGCTAAGGTCAATAATTGAGTTAATCCTAGGTGAGGGTTGGGCATCGGGTTGAGGGGAAGAGTCAGGTTTGGATGGATGAGTGGATTGAGAATGAAACAGAATAATAGAATTATGATAGGATGAAGTTGGAGATAAGTTAGAATTTTGGGAAGGATTAGAATGAGGTGTCTGTGTTTAGTTAAGAGTGTGGGAATGGGAATTTAAAGGAGAAAAAGAAGTAGTAATATTACTTGTCCTTGGAGAGCCGAATGATGATGGAGTAGATACTATAAGCCATAATTGAGATGGATGGGGTGGCAGTGAAGCTGAATAACTGGTGTGTAATTTAAATGGAAATAAACGCTTATCAAAAGATATGTGCCTGGCAATATAAATTTTTTCTTTAGCAATATCTAAGCATAAATGTCCATAATGAGTGGAAGAGATAAACATATTGATGAGTTCTATTAGAAAATTTATTTTTGTTGTAACTTCTTAACCATGGATAAGCTACACAACCAAAAACTCTGAGGTCTTTAAATTCTGGAGATTTGTTGTATAATAATTCAAATGGTTTAGAATTATTAACAACTTTACTTGGCATGTAGTTGTTTAATTGAATACTTTTTTGAAAGGCATAAGGCCAAACCCGAAAAGGAATGTGAGCATGTGCTAATAATATAAGACCATTACCAACAACATATCATATTTTATGTTCTGAAATGCCATTTTACTCACGTGTACGAGGACATGCAATTTGATGAACTATGCCTGTTTATTTAAAGTAGATGTTGAGCTTTTGATACTCACCACCTCAGTCAGAATGAAATGCCTTGATATGTCAATTAAATTGACAATGGACTAAGGATTCAAATTATTTAAACATGGGAAAAGACTTGACTTTTATTTTTGAGAAAGTAAATCCATGTAAATCACGTAAAATTGTCAATAGAAAGAACAAAATATTTGTAACCTAAATTGGACAAAGTGGGCATAGGACCCCAAACATCTGAGTGAACAATATCAAAAGGTTTCTGACTAGTATGCTCAACAGATGCTAATGGCATTCTAGCCATTTTCCCTAACTTATAAGTATGACAAATGGATTTAGAAAGAGAACTAAAATAATATAATTTATTGTTGGTAATTATTGAAGAAATTGTGGACATTTGAGGATGTCCCAAATCGGGCATGCCAATAAAAAAAAATTAATTTACTTAAAAAGGCAGATTTGAAAAATAAAGGAAGACAGTATAATCCATCTTCACTCAGCCCTTGTAACAAGATTTCCTTGGTCTTCTGGTCCTTAATAATAAAATAATCAAGCCAAAATTAAAAAAAAGCAGGAATTATCAATTGTAAACTTGTGAACAGATAATAATGATTTTGTAAGGGTAGGCACATGAAAAATATTTTTTAGTGTTAAAGGTGATGGATATAATGCAGTACCTTTTGAAATAATGGGCAAACCTTGACCATTGCCTACCTAGAATTTATCCATGCCTTGATAAGGTTGAATGTCATAGAGTGGTTGTGAATTTGGTGTCATATGATAGCTGACACCTGTGTCCGGAGTCCAACTAATATATTTTAGTAATGGTGGAAAAGCATAAGAGGACACCAAAGATGGTGAAGGTATAAGTGATGTTAAACAAGAAGCAACTGGATCATCATGCCAAGTTACATGAGCTTAAGGGACCAAAAGGTTGGGACACTGCTGATGATACCGATGGCGACATTTGTCTGCTATATGGTTATAGAGGCCGTAGATTTGATAAGTAATCTACTGGGATGATGGATGCCAGTAAGGAGAATAAGAAAAATGGGGAAGCAGTGATGCCAAATAGCCACTATAATTATTCATTGTTGATGAGTAATAACCAGATACAGGTTGACTGAAGCAATACATAATATTTTCTTGCAGAAGGTCATTGAATCTTTAAAGAAAGATCTCATGAGCCAACAAATGGTTGTGAAGTTTTTGGAAGGAGATAAGATCAGGCTGCAAGTTTAAAGCCGAAATAATAGGATGGAATTTAGTACCAATGTTACAATAAATTATTGCATTGAATTCTACTATAGACAAAGCACAACTTGCTGGGGCCAATTCATCCGCCAAAATCTTGGCTTTATAAAGATAAGTGGAGATAGACATATCATGTTTCTTTAGTTCTTGAAGTTTGATGTGAATCTACAATTGGCAATTTTGAGAGATGAAGCCAAAAGCATGGGTAAGTGCTTGCCAAACTGAAAAATAAGTTGTGAGGCCAATAACATAGGGATAAACTTCTTCAATTAGAGATGATAGCTGCCATAAAAGCAATAACTGATCTTTGTAGGAACCATGTAGTGAAGGGTGGATTAATAGTTGATTAAGTGGAATCAATAATGAAAGGTATTATAGCTACCGAAGCTTGAAAAGAGCCATAATAAGACTAGTCATGTTATGATAATTTAATAAGGGTAAAAATTGAGTTTGCAGGCGAGAAATTTTTTGGGAGTGAGTTTAATAGAAAAATTATGATGAGTGATGGCCGTAAGAGGAGCAGTGGTGGGTAGAGCAACCTGGTTAGTGGTATTAGCCATCAGAGAAGAAGGTAGGTAGAAAAGAGAATAAAAATTCAGGCTAAAGCTCTAATACCATGTGAACTTTATAGTTTTGTATATTATTTAATCAATGAGTTTACATGATATATATATATATATATATATATATATATATATAAAGGAGATATACATCATTAATAATACTCTAACTAATAATCTAACTACTAACAAGAATATAACTGTAGGTTAATTTTTGCATTTTAAATAATTGTGAGCGTGCCAGAGGAGTTTATTCCTCAAAATATACTAACTTCTTTTAAACGGAATGTGAGTCCCCAAACTCCTTTACCATAATTCATTTGGATTTCAAGCAAATAATGTAAATTGATAATGAAAGAAACTATTGAATAATTAAAAAGGAAATTGTATTAATTTTTGAGGCTCAGTACAGAGTGAAAGATGAATAAAAGAGAAATAGTGCAATTGACAAGCTAAAGAAAAATGACTGTGATAAAAATGATTAGTTGACGATTGTTGAGTGTAGATGATAATTAAAGATCTCTTTGATCTGTGTTCTTCCCTTGCTTTTATAAAGATTTTTGCTTGTAGGCTACTTCTTCAATTTATTTCTTTAGCTCAAGAGTCTTCAATTCCTGGGAAATAAATTCACCTCCAAGCTTGATTTGTTTCCAAAGGCATTCTCATTTAGAATCTCTAGAATCTTCCTCTTTATCAATGCACAGATGATTCCAAATTCTTCCAGTATTTTCCTTTCCCACAACATTTTGAGAATTAAATGTCTAAAACCCTTACCTTAATTTAAACCCTCTAAATGTTTACTTCTTTAAGTAATTTTTCAATTCATGGGTCATCCATTTTTTGAGAAATAAATTCGAGTAATCCACTTCCCTAAGCAGCTCTGAACAATAATTTCTATCTTTAGAACCTTATACCTTAGTTATTAAGCACTGACATGAGCTGGGTTTATTTAATTATTTTTGGGCTTTTGGGTGGAGGTAGTGGTGGAGGTGGAGATAGTGGTGGTAGTGGTGGTAGTAGTGGTGGTGGTGATGGTGGTGGTAGTGGTGGTGGTGGTGGAGATGGAGGTGGAGGTAGTGGTAGTGGTGGAGGTGGAGGTGGAGGTGGAGGTGGTGGTGGTAGTAGTAGTAGTGGTGGTGGTGGTGGTGGAGATGGAGGTAGTGTGGTGGAGGTGGAGGTGGAGATAGTGGTAGTAATGGTGGTGGAGGTGGAGATGGAGGTGGTGGTGAAGGTAGTGGTGGTGGTGGAGGTGGAGGTGGAGGTAGAGAT
>CATIWM010334117.1:0-33099 GCA_949671775.1 Mallotus repandus | reverse complement strand
TAATTGCATGATTGCCATTAACTTTTGTTTTTGTGTGGTAGGGAGAGCAACAAATGAAGAAAACGACGCCGTTTCTTGGTTGGCTGTGGAGAACCGCGTCCAATTCCCTTTCCTACCCTGCTTGCTGTCTACATGTTGGATACTTGGATGTGTATAATGTTTTTTTTTTGCTTTTTGGATTTTATTCGTGCACATTTTTGTATTTAAATTAGTCAAGACAATAAAATTTTTCAAATTGGCCGATGCTAATTTTTTTTTCAACAATACAATTTTTTTAATTGCTATGTTAAATTATAATTTTTTATAATTTTTTGACATGAATGAAATGATTTTATATGTCGAATTATAATTTTTTAATAAAGAAATTTTATATTTATACAATGTGATGTTAATTTTTCCTTGCTCTTTGCTAATGATTAGTTTTGCAATTTTATTAATTATGTGATTTTGTAGTTATAAGTTTAGTAAAAATAATAGTTTTTAAATTTTTTTTAGATGGTATTATGATTTCTTTATTTTTTTTTTAAACTGCTGCATAATACTGGGGATAAACCATGCACAAGGTTTCTCTCTATCTCTATGTATATTGTTATTTTTTATAGTAATTACAATTTTTAATATTGATTTTTTTGAAAAAATTTCTTTGCAGGCTTGACGATCAAAATAATGATTAAAAATAATATTATTTTCATTTTAACTGTATTTACTTTTCGACTTTTTAAAACAATTTAACTAAGTTAAGAATTGTTAATATAATATTTAAATTTTAAAAAATAAAATTACTTTTATTTATGAATCTTTTATTTATAAAAATATATAACCCGAAATTAAAGTGATATATATTGGATTTTGCTATGTATATGACTGTCTAGATTTTGTTGTGTTGTGTTTGGATTTTCATGTTCATAACTATAAGTTTAAGTTTGACAATAATGCAAAGAAAAATTACATATCTATATGTACATCTTGCAATATATCGATGGCTTAGTTTACAAATAAGTTAATCTAAATTTGTGTACTTTACAAACAAAATGATTTCAATTATTCTTTGCAACTTGATATTATTATTGAGAAAGATTTATATGCTATTTTTGAAATGTTTTCATCTTTAGCGACTATAGATTTTTGAATTGTCTAAATTTAATTTTTTTTATCGAGATGAGTTGCTTATTTGAACAAACTAATTAATCAATTTATTATTGTATAAATTTGCATTTGTGGATTAACATCTAAATTATTGTTAAAGTAGAAAATGTAAATGTTGCCCACAACGAAGTACAGTTAATTTTTCTCGTTGATATATATAGTAGGTTTACTATACCTATAAATGTAGCTCTCTAAATTTTTATATTTTCTGTTTAGTTAAAAAAATAATAAATATTAATATTAATATTATAAAAATTAATATTAAATGGATTATTAATTTAATATATTAATATTAAATAAATATTAATATTAATATTACAAAAATAAATATTAATAGTAAAATTAATATTAAATATAAATAAAAATTTATTAAATAAAAATAAAAATAAAAATTAATATTAAATAATGCATGTTCATTACTTAACTAGTATAAATATTATTTACATTAATGAAGGTTCATTAAGAATTTAATTACTTTTTTAATTACTAAAATTATTAGATAAAAAATTATTTTTTCTTTTTATGTTATTAATTAAAATGTTTGAATTTAGTTTTTTATTCATGATTTTAGTCAAAATAAAATTTATATTTTAATAAAAATTATTTAATTTTTTTTAATTATAATAAATAGAGTTTTACTTATATTTTAATTTTAGTTAAATATTGTAGATCTATAAGATAAAACATATAGATTATTAGATAAAAAAACTAAATAAATGAAAAATAATTTATTAAAATTATGATGAACTTTCAATTAATGACAAATTAATTTTTACATTGCAACTAATGAACCTATATGCACAAATTGATCAACATGAAGTTATAACTTTAAGAAACAGAATAATAGTAGGAGTTAGATTATTTTCATCATATGGTGCACAAACCAAGAGTTGGTTTCCATGGTCCTGCAACAAGAAGCCGGTTAACATCCTCATGAGTACCGCTTTATTGATTAGTACTGTAATTGTAGCCCTGGCTGTTCCTTTCTTCGGCTATCTCATGTCACTGGTTGGAGCATTCTCAAGTGTCACAGCGTCAATTACACTTCATGTCTATGTTACTTGAAGATTTCAGGCAATCTGAGAAAATTTGGATGGGAAGTGATGATGATCTGGGGAATTATTGTACGGTGTTTTGGTTGCTGTTTTCGGTACATACACCTCTCTCTTGCAGATTGTGGGACATTTGTAATAACTACAGGTAATGA
Source organism: Mallotus repandus (assembly GCA_949671775.1). NCBI lineage: Eukaryota > Viridiplantae > Streptophyta > Magnoliopsida > Malpighiales > Euphorbiaceae > Mallotus > Mallotus repandus. The sequence goes on along the minus strand of CATIWM010334117.1, from coordinate 30,746 downwards.
GACCATGTGCCATATCTTTTTTGGTATCTTGAGAAGCGACACAAGCAGCTGAAGATGTTGCTGTAAAAAAATAGAACAAAGCGCAATATGGAGAAGTTTGCGTGATAAAATTTGTTTTTAACCGGCTAACGGTAGTGAGACGCTGTTGGGCTTGCACAGCGAGCTAAGATGCATGGCCTTCCAATAATTATCGTGTACAGACTAGTTGTTGTCTCAATCTTCGACACATAGCTCAAAACTAGGCTAATCAGGCTTAAAACAAGCCCAAAAAATTGTAATTTGAGATCTTCTCATCTTAGTATTAGTTTTTCTTTCTTGTTAGATTAGGATAGGAAAAAGAAAAAAGCGAGTGATTGTGTATTTACACTATTAAACTTTTTTCTTAATAAAAAGAATAAGATTAAAAAGTTAATCCCATCACCTTCATCATCATTATTATTATTATCTACAAGGTATAAAAAATATTAAATCACATGATTGGCATCAGGAAATCATCAAGAAACGTTTTATATTAGGAATAATCTAAATTTTGTCCTTCGCAATTTTTTTTCTTGATTTACCCTTTCACTTTTATTTGTATGGATTGAATACTTGCATTATTATTTTTTCTTGATTTACTTTTTCACTTTTATTTTTTCACATTAACTTTTTATACTTTTATTTTTATTCACATTAAGTCTTTTTATTTTTATTTTAGCAAAATTAACCCTTTCAATAAATATAGTTCTAAAATTTTCTTCAACTATGTTATAATTTAATTACTTATATTTTATTTTTTAATATAAAGATTATAAAAATACTATTAAATGCCAAATACTCTTATGAAAATTAAATTTAAGTTATATAATTTAATTATAAAAATACTATTTTAGTTTACTCCAAATAAATAATTTAATAGAATTTTTGTTAGATACAATTTTTTAAAATAAAATACAATTTTTGTTAGATACTAAATAAATTTAGTAAAATTTTACTTATTTATTTTTATAATATTAGATACAATTTTTGTTAACTAATAAATTATAATTATATAATTTACATTTAATTTTCATAAAAGTATTTGGCATTGAATAGTATTTTTATAATTTTTATATTTAAAATAAAATATAAATAATTAAATTATAACATAGTGAATAAAATTTTTCAAAATTATATTTATTGAAGGAGTTAATAAAATATAAAAAATTTATTATAAATAAAAATAAAAATACGAGAATTAAATCTATATAAATAAAAATAAAAAAATAAATTGAAAAAAAAATAAAAATGCACGGCAAGAATTACTCCTTTATATTATTATACGAGTATAATATGACGGGAAACATGGGTCAATAATACGGACAATTATGTAGTATACAGTTGTTAAATGTCAACGTTATCCGTCTTCTTTAATCCTGTGCATACGCACGCGGAAATTTTAATATCTGAGTGCATGTGCTGGCCGTTGCTGGGTAGTGGGTTCACATCACACTGGGATCAACGAACAACATTGATGTTCAGAAGAAATGGAGAACCAGAAATGCAGGTTCCTTTTCACTTTATCTCTCTGCAACTGGGCAAGGTACTTTATCTTCTTTACTTGCCATCAATCTTGAATTAGACAACTATGCTAGGTATCTAGCTAGCTATTAACACACCCAGTGATTTGAAATTTAGTTTCTCATGTAGCCAGCTACTTGGGAAGTCTCATTGAGACAATTCCACGAACATCTTTACTGCATTTCTATCCTGAATAATAAACAACGACTCCCAGCAATCGAGTAGCCGCCGCCACCACCACCATTGTCATCGACATCAGCAGCTTTATGGTTAGAGATCTACTCAAACTTTTGGAGTTAACTATTCGTCCGCTTCCTGCTACTACCTGACACTTGACCTGGATCTCATGCTTCATTTAATTATTATTTATTAATCAACAAGCTCAACAATTGAGCAAATCATAACGGAGTTTCTCATTTCCCCACTAGATAACAGTACCACCAATTTCAGATATAGTGATTGCCGCCTACTGCCCCGCCTCTCGCTGCCTATGTTAATTGATATGGATTCTAACATTCTGAAGTTTTGTATCCTCGCTTGCAACTTTATTAGAGAGCAAAGCAGATATAACCACATCTTTTCTATTATCTTCAACCACTTTCTGATGTTGATCTCCTTCCATTAGAAGCATTTTTGTGTCTTTCTCAATGTGTCCATGCCCATTGATCTGAACCCACCATTTTTGCATTGTCGAGTTCCTAATCCATAAGGAAGAATCTTAGGAGGAAAAGTCTAGGACAATATCCTAAAGAAAATTCTTACCTTCTGACTCTGCCAACCTCACTTTTCTTATTTTAGCTTTAGTTGGGCTTGTTACTTTGCAAGAGTCAACAAAAGCATACAAATATCAAGAAAATACACTTAGAATCACTAATGGATGGTATCGAAATGCTTGTCAACGTTTCGCTTCTAGTTATCCTCTTGCCATCTTGTTATTCCATTAACACCATAACCCTTGGTCAATCCTTAACAAATTCCAATACTTTGGTTTCCCAAAATGGAATTTTTGCGCTGGGATTTTTTAGCCCTGGTAACTCTAAGCATAAATATGTTGGCATTTGGTATCACAAACTGCCAGAGCAAACTGTTGTCTGGGTGGCAAACAGGAACAATCCAATTAACAGTTCTTTAGGAGTCCTATCCATAAGCCAGGATGGAAACCTTGTTCTCTATGATGATGATGATTGGAAGTTTCCTTTCTGGTCCACTAATGTTTCAATGAAAAGAGCAGAGAGTTGTGTAGCTCAGCTTTTAGATTCAGGAAATCTGGTTCTGGTTCAGATTCAAAATGAAAGCAAAAGTATTGTTTGGCAAAGCTTTGATTACCCTACTGATACCATGCTGCCAGGTCTGAAAATTGGGTTGGACAAGAAAGTTGGTCAGTACAGATTTTTGACATCATGGAGGTCAGAAGATGACCCAGGAACTGGGGACTGGTTGTACAAGCTAAATCCTAATGGCAGCCCACAGTTCTTTTTGTACAAGGGTTTAACCAGGATTTGGAGAAGCAGCCCATGGCCTTGGGATCCTGCACCAATGCCTGGATATTTACCTACTTCTGCTAACAATCAAGATGAGATATTTTATACTTTCATTTTGGATGAAAATTTTCTTCTCTCAAGAATTGTGCTTAAGAATTCAGGATTGATCCAGCGGCTTACTTGGGACAATAGTTCTGATCAATGGAGAGTCTCCCGTTCAGAACCTAAGTACAAATATGGACACTGTGGTGCAAACAGTTTGTTGAACTCTAACAACCTCGATAGTCTTGAGTGCATGTGCCTGCCAGGGTATGAGCCCAAATCCTTAAAGAGTTGGTATCTCAGAGATGGATCTGCTGGCTGTGTGAGGAACCGACAGCAAACAATGTCAGTCTGCAGAAATGGAGAAGGATTCATTAAGGTTGAGCATGTGAAGCTTCCTGATACTTCAGTAGCAGTTCTAGTGAATAAGAGTTTGAGAAGTACAGAGTGTGAACAGTTGTGCTTGAGGAATTGTTCCTGCAAAGCATTTGCAAGCTTGGATATTGGGAGGAAAGGACAGGGCTGCTTGACGTGGTATGGGGAATTGATGGACACAGTAGAGTACACAGAGGGACGTTATTTTTATGTTCGAGTAGATGCAATAGAGTTAGGTATTCTTCTTCTTGCCTTGCCAAATTACCATTAATCTCAAATGTAAATGCTTGTAAACATAATTATTTGAGTACTTGGTTTACACAGACGACGACTAGTAAATTCTACAATTTTACTTATGTATACTTCATTCTGGCTTCTAATCTGATAGATGCAATTTCCCCCAACTTGTATTTTGTGTCAATTGTCCCCTTGTTATTGCGTGTTAGCAGTGTAGATACTCACATGAGATACATAACCCTAATCCAGTTATACCTAACTTATAATCTCTTCCATACATGCAGCTAAGCATGCCAGGAAAAGAGGAGATTTTCTAATAAGGAAGGGGATGGTGATCATTCCAGTAGTGTCTGCTGCTCTCAATGTGCTTTTCATCATCATATTTGCGAAATTTTGGCGAAGAAAGAGGAGAAAACAAAAAGGTAATGAAATAAACTTGCGTCTATTTAAGAGTTTACGACAAGTAAATATTTCTAGTTTTTCTTTTTTGATATACTTATCCTATGCAACATCGATGAACGGCAGTTATGCAGAGCTCATATATGACTTTTATTTTTTTATTTTTTGTTCAAAAACAGTGAAGAAGCAGTTGACTAAAGGATTACTCTCCACATCCATAGCAAATGAACTTGCAGAAAGTACACAACCTTCAGATATGCCATTTTTTGATCTATGCATGATATCTGCTGCCACTAACAATTTTAATCCAGCGAACAAACTTGGGCAGGGTGGATTTGGCTCAGTTTATAAGGTAAAGTCCCATGGAAGTATATAACGGTGTAAAACTGGTCATTTTTAGGTTTAGATGTATTTAAAGCTGAGATAATAATTTCAGGGCCAGCTACCCAATGGGAAAGAGATTGCTGTAAAAAGATTATCCCAGACTTCAGGACAAGGAATAGAAGAATTCAAAAATGAAGTATTGTTGCTTACAAGGCTTCAACACAGGAACCTTGTGAAACTTTTAGGTTGTTGCATTCAAGGAGAGGAACAGATGTTAATTTATGAGTACTTGCCCAACAAAAGCTTGGACTACTTTATCTTTAGTAAGACATTGTCTTGCTTTATGGTTTGTTTGTCACGATAATGAATTTCTTTGTGTTGAAAATGTTCACAACAATGATACAGTATTTCAAAAACTTTGTTGTAGATCAGAGTAGAAGATCAATCTTGGATTGGAGAAAACGCTTTGATATAATAGTAGGAATTGCTCGCGGAATCTTGTATCTTCATTATGACTCAAGATTGCGAATTATCCATAGAGATTTAAAAACCAGCAATGTATTATTAGATGCTGATATGAAGCCTAAAATTTCTGATTTTGGGATGGCTAGGATATTCAAAGGGGATGAAGTTCAAGACAAGACTAACCGAGTTGTTGGAACATAGTAAGTATTGCATGTGCAAACCCCAATATAAGACAGATATGCAGATACAATACTATAAACCAAGACTAAAGATGAGCTTTTTTTTTTTATTTGGGTTCCCTTTAGTGGTTATATGGCACCAGAATATGCAGTGTTTGGAAAATTTTCAACAAAGTCAGATGTCTTCAGTTTTGGGGTTATATTGTTGGAGATAATAAGCGGCAAGAGGAGCAACTCTTCATTTCCGGACGACCCATCAATGACTCTGATTGGGCATGTAAGTATAGAAATGCATCTAATAACAAAAGCATTTAACTTTACTATATATACTGAAATTCCTGTTTTTGTTTATGCTATCAATGACGCAGGTGTGGAATTTATGGAGAGAAGACACACTCTTGGAAACAGTTGATTCATCATTAGTAGCATCGGCTCTTCCTTGCCAGATATTCAGATGCATTCAGATTGGGTTACTCTGTGTGCAAGAAGATGCAACATGTCGACCCACTATGCCAACTATTGCTCTCATGCTAAATGGAGAAGCAGCACTTCCTCGTCCAAAACAACCTGCATTCGTATTAAGAAGAAATTGCGAAAGTCCTAATGTATCAAATCCTGGAGGAAATTGTTCTTTGAACGAGGTAACAATTACACAGGTTGTAGCCCGATAGGGATTTACTACCACTATCTCTGAATCACACAGGAATTGTTGTGATAGGCATTTGCAGTACTTGATTATGCGATTCTTGTGTATGACTTAGATTCTTGATGACTTAAATGACAAGACATTTATATTTTCGCTTTTCTTACTTGTGTAGAAGCACCACGGCTGATTTTTTTTTTTTTAAAGGACAGGTTGGACTGAATTTTTTTTTAAACACAGTAGCCATGTTGCAAATCATGTTCTTGATAGTTCTGCTATGCAAAGTGTATATGAGGAGGGGATTACTGAATTGTCTTTGACCAGGAAATTGTATAATTTCTTCTTCTAGTTGTCAAAAGGTCGCCTGTCGTGCTTTTGAGTGAGGCTATTATGGGCCACTAGACCTCTCCTTGCTTTCCAATGAACCCACACTATGAGATATAAGGTACTAAATGCCAACTGGACCATCGAGCTGGACTAGGACATGGAACATTAATTAGCCGACCATTAATTGAGCTATTAAATGAAGGAAAAGACCAATGATAGCAAGCAACATGTGTGAAGAGCTTGATAAAAGATAAACTCATATCTTAAGCTAGCAGTAAAATACTTTAAACTTGTTTTCTTTTTTTTTTTTTTAAAAAAATGATGGAATTTCAAAGCAAACGAAGTTGAATTTCTCAAATAAAAATTTTTTTTAAAAAAAGACCAAATGATGCAAACTTTAATTTTAGTGAAGAAAAATTGCTTTAGTAGTGATATTTGTTTCTTGTTGTTGTTCAAAAAAAAAAGAAAAAAGAAAGAAAAGTTGCTTGTCCGCGTGACAGTTTTGAAGGTCAAAGCACCAATTTGGTCAAATACTTCTAGCTCAATAACTGCAACCAGCATCCAACACATGCGCAACGCTCACATTAAAGTTTATAGGAGACTTGTGAAGCTAATCTAGGGCATGGCTGCTCCAAAACTGCTGCTCTATCCTTTCCTTCTGCTCTTTCAATTCACATTTGTTACCTCCACGGACACCATAACCATTAACCAGACCATCGAAGATGGCGACGTTCTTGTCTCCAAGAATAGAGCGTTTGCGTTGGGATTTTTTAGCCCTCGCAGTTCGGCCTACAGATATCTTGGAATTTGGTTCTATGAAGTCCCAGTACAGACTGTGGTGTGGGTAGCTAATAGAAACAATCCCATCAATGGCTCTTCAGGAGTTCTCTCACTTAACCAGTATGGAAACCTTATTCTCTGTGGTGATCATCATCTTAAAGTTCCAGTTTGGTCCACCAATGTTTCAATGGAAGCAAAAGATGGTTTTCAGGCTCAGCTTTTGGATTCAGGAAACTGGGTTTTGGTTCAAGATGGTGGTAGTGGAAGAATTGTGTGGCAAAGCTTTGATTATCCTACAAATACCATGCTTAAGGGAATGAAAATTGGGGTGGATCTAAAAACAGGTCTTCACAGGTTCCTAACTTCATGGAGATCACCAGATGATCCAGGAAGTGGTGACTACTCGCTTAGACTCAAACTAGATGGCTCACCACAGGTAGTTCTGTACAACGGTGCAAATTATTATTGGAGAAGTGTCCCTTGGCCATGGAGAAAGATGGCAAATATCTACAACTGCAGTTTTTTGAACGAAGAAGATGAAATTTTCTTTACTTGCACTAATAGTGATCCCTCTGTTACCACTAGGATGATGCTGGATGAAGATGGATTTATCAAGTGGTTGGCATGGCACGAAACTGATGGTCAGTGGAAAGAGTTCTGGTCCGCACCTAAGTATAGATGTGACTGGTATGGTGTTTGTGGTCCTAACAGCATGTGTGATCCGAACTATGTCAATACATTTGATTGTACTTGTTTACCTGGGTATGAACCCAAGTATCCAAGAGACTGGAAGCTAAGAGATGGGTCGGGTGGATGTGTCAGGAAAAGGCTAGAATCATCATCCATATGTGGGCATGGAGAAGGATTTTTGAAAGTGGAACATGTCAAAGTTCCTGATTCTTCAGCAGCAGTTTGGTTGAAAAGGAGCACGAGCCAACTACACTGCGAACAACAATGCAAGAGGAATTGTTCTTGCTCAGCTTATGCAAGCATACCTCGTGCAATGATATCTGGTGTTAGTGGGAAAGGGGATGTTTGTTTGAACTGGTATGGAGATCTAAAGGACGTAATAAATCTTATGGATAACAGTGGTTTTGATATGTATCTTCGTGTCGATGCTCTTGAATTAGGTATATGTACCTTGTACATTCTGCGTTGAGTGACAGTTTGTTTTGAAGACTGTTCTGTTACATTACTTTTTTCCCACTTAGCCAATGCCTAAAGATAGATATAAAACATTTCTTCGTTTCCATTTTGGAGCTAATTTTGTATTCCATTACCATTCTTGCAGCTGAGGAAGCAAATAAATCGAATAATGTTGTTGGAACGAAGGGAATGACAGTTGTCGTGGCAGTATCTGTCATTTCGGCATGGCTTGTTATTATCACATTCATCTGTTTTTGGTTCTGGAAGAGAAGAAGAATAAGGTACAATTTTGTGCCTTTATCTGATAATAACAAATGCATTGTTTTTCTGGAAATCAAGTGAACTATGACTCCTAGTCAATACACAAAACTGAAAAATGCCTAATACAGACAGAAAATGAACATTTGTTTTCATTTGTCTTTCCAAGGACAAGGAAGAACAGATTGAACAAAAACATATTTGATTCCAGTGTTGGTTCAAATATGTATGAAGATTCTGTGGAGGAAAATGAGCTGAGAGGAAGTAGCAATCAAGGAGAGTTTCTATATTTTGATCTCAGCACAATACTTGCAGCCACTAAGAGTTTCTCCCCAGCTAACATGCTTGGACAAGGTGGATTTGGATCTGTGTATAAGGTATAATCTCAAAACAGAGCAGCTTCTTATGCCATTTTTAGCTCTATTTTGGAAGTTTGAATAAGCAAACGGGCGTGATCCGATTAATCATGAGTTAGATTACCCTGGTGACATGATTTCAGGGGATGTTGCCAAATGGACAGGAGATTGCTGTAAAAAGAATGTCCAAAAGTTCTAGGCAAGGAATTAAAGAATTCAAGAATGAGGTGTTGCTGATTGCAAAGCTGCAACACAGGAATCTTGTGAAGCTTTTAGGCTGCTGCATTCAAAGAAAAGAGCAAATGCTGATATATGAGTACTTACCAAACAAAAGTTTGGATTCATTTCTTTTCGGTAAGTGAGCCATGGATCATCTCTTAACACTAATATAAATAATTTTTTTTCTTATTTCTTTTATTTCTGTTGCAGATGAAGGAAGAAGATCATCTTTGGGTTGGGGAAAGCGCCTTAATATTATTGTTGGAATTGCTCGTGGGATCTTGTATCTTCACCAAGATTCAAGGTTGAAAATTATCCACAGAGATTTAAAAAGCAGTAACATTCTATTAGATGGAGAGATGAACCCGAAAATTTCAGATTTTGGCATGGCAAGAATATTCGAAAGTGATCAGATTCAAGACAAGACAAATAGAGTTGTTGGTACATAGTAAGGAAACCTACTGTACCAGAGAGTGTACATTAATACATGATAGAATACTGAAACTTACTTTCCAAATTTTGTTGTGCAGTGGCTATATGTCACCAGAGTACGCAGTTTTTGGAAAATTTTCAATAAAATCCGATGTGTTCAGTTTCGGTGTCATAATACTGGAGATTATAAGCGGCAAAAGGAGCAGTGGCTTTAACCAAGGGCACCTTTCCTTGAGCTTGATAGGGCATGTAAGTGACAGAAACTCTTCACCTGTAGCTTCAAGTCTTGCAACTTATATTGATATTTCCTAAAATGCTAATGCCATGTACCATACAGGTCTGGGAACTATGGAAAGAAGATAAGGCACTGGAGATAGTTGATTCATCGTTAAAGGAATCATATAATCCTGATGAAGCCTTGAGGTGCATTCAAATTGCGCTCTTATGTGTGGAAGAAGACGCAGCGGACAGACCAACTATGTCAGCAGTTGTTCTAATGCTGAGTAGTGAGATAGCACTTGCTGCGCCCAAACAACCTGCTTTCATTTTCAGGATATGTTCCAATACTAAATCAGCAGCAGGAGAAGGGTCAACATATTCTGTAAATGAGTATTCAGTGACTGCTGTTGGAACCCGATAATTCTTGTTCAAAGGATGAACATTCTGATAAAATTCTCACAAGTTCCATTTTTTTTCTTATGTACAGCATTACTGATCAAATTTCAATTTTGACACTGTAATGTGCTTTATCTGTTGGAAATTGAATGCATGACCTCTTAATGTCATGAATGAAATACACAATAGGAACAATCCTGTATATACACAGTAACTTACCTGTTTTTATGTGTAATGTAAGTTGAACTTGTGGTGTCATGTCACTTTCACAAGTTCAATTATTTATCATTCCCTTTCTTTTTCCATGTTAATGTACATGCATGAATCCTAGCCTTTTCAGTTGGTCTTGTTTGGAGTCCATAATATCGATCTTGTTATTTGTAATCATCAACATCTCTTGTCTATGTGATGGGTATCTAAATTGGAGAAAACACTTCAATATCATAAATGGAGTTGCCTGAGGGACAAAGATTTTAAAAGAGGTAACATTCTTTTGGATGCCGAATTGAACCCAAAGATTCTAAAGTTTTTGGTTTGGCTAGAAGCAGCTCTTCCAGCTCCAAAACAACTACTTTTCGTTTTTACAACATCTTGCAGAAATAGTAGTTTTTTAGGAGTAGGGAGGAACTATATATATATATATATATATATATATTACAAAATTTTAGTATTTGTTTTCTTCATCCATAAAACTCGAACTCAATACTTTATTTAAGAAAATCTAAACTTTTTGCCGTTTGAAACAACAAATGTCGGTACCTTCAGCTAATTTTTTGTGTATTTCCCCTTGACTTCATTACCACAAACCGAACATGCAAAGAGAGCAACCTAGTAATCTCCAAATTGTCTATTAAAAAACTCTCTAACAACATTTTTGACCAACTATTTGTAAGAATCAACCAATGATTTGACAGGAGTTGAACTGGGATTTGTTTATTCTGATTTTTTTTGGACTATTATTTCATTCAATAAAAAAAGAAAAAAAAAAGATTTTATTATTTGTCCGAAACTGGCACGTCACTGGTCTTGACCACGGCAGGAGTCTGCGCGAGGGAAATGTGGTTCACGAGATGAATTGAATACAACAGTACATGAATATGAAGTCATGCTTTCAACATTGGCATTTTGTGAAACTTCTTGGATGCTGCATGGAGCGACGAGAGCAGATGTTAATCTACGAATATCTACCAAACAGAAGCTTGGACTTTTTTTTTTTTTTTTGTCTTTGTATGCATTCGTTCTATGCATGGAGTTGGTTTTCGAATCACAAATGTTTCATCATGATGCCAGTATAAGATTGAGTTGCATAGATTACTCTATCCAATGCTAATTCAAATGAAAATTATCTAAAATTGTGCATCAGATAAACAAAGTACATTCATAGATTGGAGAAAACGCTTCACTATTATAAATGGAGTTGCGCAAGGGCTTCTATATCTTCATCAAGATTCAAGGCTAAGAATTATCCGTAGAGATGCGTTTAGTTTTGGAGTCATAACACTGGAGATTATAACAGGCAAGCAGAACAATGGATTTCATCAAACGAATACTTCGCTAAGCTTGATATATTGGGGGGTTAAATTCTCTGAGGGGTACCAAAATTTAATTTTGTTTCAATTCAGTTACTAAACTTTAATTCATATCTTTTTAAATATCAAACTTCTATTTAATTTCATAGTAGGCACTCAAAATTTTTTTATTACTTGAATAATTCATAATTGCTATTTTAATTCAGAATTAAAGTATTTTTTGCAAATAAGTTCATATTTTCTATACATTTATAGGAAACAAGGAAAATTTTGAAAATTATTTTGATTCCGCCTAGTAAGAGCACACCCATCCTGAGTGATATATAGAGCTTAGGAGAAGTAAACTTTCGAACTTTTTATAATTTATGGATTAAATTGAAAAGATAGAGAGATTGATGGATTAAAATAGCTTCTAAGAGAAATTTAGCGGACTAAATTTTTTGTAGTACATTTTTTGAAACAAAATCAAAGTTTGACTACCAAAAAAAACAAATTAAAATTTAGTACTCAAATTTCAATAAGTATAAAGTTTAGTGACCACCATTGCATTTAACATTAATAGGGCATGTAAATGAGGACACTTTTTGGAACCCATCACACCAAGCTATAGTATCTATTGAATCTCTAACCTTCCAATGCTAATGCTACGAATCATACATGTTTGGGATTTATGGAGAGATCAAAGTCAGAGTACTAGAGTCGATTGATTCATCACTTGAAGGATCATATCCTCCGCATAAAGCGTTGAGAAGCATTCAAATGAGGCTCTTATGTGTTCAAGAATATGTCGAGGACAAACCAACTATGTTAGAAGTTGTTCTTATGATGTTGAGTAGTGAAGCACCTCTTCCACCACCTAAACAACCACCCTTTGTTTTTACAACATTTAGCAGCAATACTAGTTTATTAGGAATAGGGAAGGACAGTGTATACAGTTGCTATCACCATGTAACTTTATGGGGTCAAATGCATGAAGGGTACCAAACTTTAGTTTTATTTCTTTAGTTAATTCATATCTTTTTAGATATTAAACTTCTATTTAGTTAAATAACAATTACTTAAAAAAAATTTGGTACCTGAACAATCCAGAAGTATTATTTTAATCCAGAATTAATGTTTTTTAACAAATAAGTCCATATTTTTATACATTTATAGGAAATAAGGAAAAATTTGAAAATCATTTTGATTCTACCTAGTAAGAGTAGACCCATGTTGAGTGGCATCAAATCTTAAGAGAAGTAAATTTTCAAACTTTATATAATTTCTAGACTAAATTGAAAAAATAAAGAGATTGAAAGATTAAAATAGTTTTTAAGAGAAATTTAGAGGACTAAAAATTTTTAACAGTACATTTTTTGAAATAAAATCAAAGTTAGGTGACTAAAAAGAAACAAATTAAAGTTCATTATCCGAATTATAATAAGTGTAAAGTTGGATGACCACCATTACATTTAACTTAACTTCATTGATATGAACTTTTGACAAATCCATTGCGTTTCTAGGGGATCAAATGTCAATTTATCAGTTCATATTTGTGGTGCACAGTTCGGTGGAATGCAGGTAGTGGTTATGATTAGGCAAATTACATGAGAGATTACTAAATTTTACACTAAATTTCATTTTAGTTTCATAATATTAATTTGTATTTTTTTGTTCCATAATTTTAATTTGTATTTTTTTTTTGTTACAAAACATTAATTTTAATTACACTAAGAAGTTACCTTAAACAATTCCGATAAATTTAGATGACGTGACACGTTAAAATTGTCATTTCATAGTCCAACTCAATAAAAATTATTATGTTACACTATCACATTACCTTTTTTATAAGACTGTTGATTATAATTTTATGAGGTTGAGTGTAAAGTAAAACTATGATTAATAGTCTTATGAAGAAGATGGCATGACATTATAACATAATAATTTTTGTTGAGTTGGATTGTAATATAATAATTCTGGTGTGTCAAGTCATCTAAATTAGCCAAAATTATTTTAGGTGGCTTCTTTGTGTAATTAAAATCAATTTTTTGTAATTAAAAAAATATAAATTAAAGTTATGAAACCAAAATAAAATTTAATGTAAAGTTTGATAACCTCCCATGTAATTAACCCAGTTATGATCCCTTCCATAGAAAAAATTGCATGCAACTTCAAGTATAAGTAATCACCTTAAGATTTTAAGATTTTTGAGAACATTAAGGTGCATTTCTAAATTACAAACTTGTTTTATTTGAATTTGTAAATCTCTCGATCTGCATTTATTTCTATAACCATAAAGTTTTGACACAAATAAATGAAAATTGACATTTCAAATAATAATTTAAAGATTTATTGTGTTAAAAAATCAAACTTTTTCCATTTAAAAAATACTTTGGTCAAAATTGAATATAAAGTACTAATGTAACAGATTGATTATAATATCACATCAACTTCTTATCTCATAAAAAAATCAAACGTTTTTTGTTTATAATTGTCTCAAATTTTTAATTTTATCATTAATATCTTAATTTTTTAAAATATATTATATTTTACCAAATAAATTTATTAATTAGCTTGATATATTTTAGTACATATTTAAAAAAATTATATTTAAATAATAAAAAATTCAAATATTATAATTAACTACTAACTTTTATACACTCAACAGTAAAATATAACAGATTTAAAAATTTAAAATATTAATTTGAAAATTAAAAATTTGGGATAAATTTACCTGACCTGACTTGAGAACTATTATATTTTTTTTTTATACAAATAAAAAGTTGATGCTAGCGTGCCTTTGACCTGGCAACCAAGGCTTAGAGCATCTCCAATCAAGCAGTAAATTTGCTGTTTTGAAGTAAATTTATTGTCCAATCAAACAGCAAATTTGCCGCTTTTGAACAGTGTCACAGCTATTTTGCTGGACACTGTTCATCCCAGCAAATTACTATTCACTTTTTTTTTTACACTTTAATCCTATACTTGTACAATTGTAGTATTTTAGCTCAATTTCATCCTAATTATTTTATTTCCTTTTACATAATATTTATTTTGTTTAATTTTATAATTAACAAAATATAAAATTAGTTTAATGTGTTATTTATATTTTTGTTATTTACATAATTATTTATATTAATTACATATATTATTAATTATATTCACATGAATATAGAATAAACACTGAATAAATATTATAAACATTACCTAAAATTACATAAATATTAAAAATATTGCATAAATATTTAAAACATTACATAAATATTAAAACATTACATAAATAAATTGTGGGAGGAATTTAGCAATTCAACGTAATTGAAAGAATTGTAATGTTTATTTTATGTAATTGGAAGATTTTATGTGTTTTAATAAAATAAATTGTGATATTTTATATTATAATAATAAATGATAGTTAATATTCATTAGATTATTATTTTTAAACTAATTTTGGTTCCAATTATATAAAATTTGGATTAAGATAATTAATTATTAAACAAACTGTCATTAAAATAAATATAATATTTAATTATATAATATTTATAAATGACTATTAAAATCAAATAATTTGGATGAACATGTAAAAAATATAAAGTATGGGTGCAATTTGTAAAAATAATAAAAAGTAAGAAAATAATAAATAATAAGAGATATAAAAGAATATATTGAGAATATTCTTTTTGATGTGTAAATTGATGTTATAGGTTGGAGATGAAACATTATACAAACAATAAATTTGATGTAAAGTGTACAACAAATTTGTTATTTGGGTTAGAGATGGTCTAAGAAAATTAATCTCTTGGGGTGAGGATAGGTCTCAAAATCGAGACCTATTACTCGGTGTGCCTAATAGGCACACTACCCTATCTACATTGGATGAGGCTCAAACAAATTAGACTACAGTTGAGTTTCATTTAAAATAAAAATTTGCACTCAGACCCGGTATGAAGATTAAGACGTGAAAATAATTAATAAATAATTAGTAAAGTCTCTCACGAATAGTTCAAATGACAAAATGTGTCGACATCCAATTGAGGAGACTAGGGTTCGAACCCCCCACCCTTCCTATCGTGGTATTAGAATTTAACCATTTGATCTATAACCAAAAGAATTAGTAAATGTCTCCTTACAACTAATTTAGTAAATACAGGTACATTAAATAAGTTGTCGGGAGAATTTTACTTCTTTTATAATCTTGTGTGAATCGAATCATATTAATTAAAATGTATTGCACTTTAAATACCAATAATTTTAAAAAAATTAACAAAAAATTGTTGTTTGAAAATTTATATCATCACATCTCAGAAAACAACATACGCTGAGCTTATTAATAAAATTATAAAAGCAATTATTAAAAAAATATAAGTGGGACATTCAAGTTGCAAAAGAACGAATAGAGTTCCCTATAGTCAATGTATTATATACATATGTAGATCATATGAATCTAACCACCGTCTAAAAAGCTGTCAAAGAGAGACTGAGAGAATCAAGAAAAAGAGAGATTATAGAAACTAGGCCATGGAAGCTTTTCTTGGAGCTGTGATAATAGTTGGATTATGTATAGTCCTTAAAAAAGTGGTTGATGAGATGTGGATCAAACCAAGAAGGATACGGTCCATTCTTTTGAAACAAGGAATCAGAGGACCAGCACCTTCTTCTTTATTGTTTGGCAATATTCAAGAAATGAAGAAGATACAATCTTCAGTAACCAAGATCAAACCATCCCAATATTCTCCATCAGAATCTGCTTGGGTCTCCTCCATCTTCCCCTACTTGCATCGATGGGCACAAGAGTATGGTATGTTCTCCACAATGTTTATGTCAACGTTTAGCTTTGCTATGTTCGGCAAGATTGCTACTATAATGTCTTGCCTTTATAAATTTGCTATGGTTTTGTGGATGAGTATGTCCAGTCCGTGACTCATGTGTGTTTTGCATAATTCGAGAAGAACTCTTGCCCTGATGCAGGTAGAGTGTTTATGTACTCGACAGCTAACAAGCAACATTTGTATGCGGGCACACCGGAATTAATAAAGGCATTGAACCTACACAAATCCCTGGATTTGGGAAGACCTATCTATCTTTCCAAGACTTCTGGGCCTCTGCTTGGCAATGGTATCATAAGAGCTAACGGAACTCTCTGGGCTCATCAGAGGAAGCTTGTTGCTCCTGAATTCTTCCTCCACAAGGCTAAGGTAAATTTTTGTCTATATGTAGTGGTAGCCTCTCCAAACGACTCCTTTTATTGTGTAATATCAAAGGCTAAACATGCACCAAATCAGCATATTGACTTGATACAATTGAGTTTACCAAATAGTTTTTCGTTCGCACTTCTGTAGATGAAAGGCTTGCTTGATAGGGTAGGGTCCATGCCGAGGATTAAAGACTTGGTGAGCTCCACATGTGAATTGAGCCCCACCTTCATGTCTTGATTTTTGCTTGGACCCAGGCAACTTGCTTTCCTTTTTTTTTGGAGCACGGCAATCATTTAACTGGAATGCCAACAAACATTTGAGTTAGGGGCGTAATCTATTCTAGTGGAGTTTGTAGTGCTATTAAGTTGGAGTTGGACTCGAAGAATTTCATTCAAGTTTAATAGATTTTTCTAAATTTAAATTTAATTCGATTAAATAATTTTATATTTAAATTTAATTCTGTTCAATTTAATTTTTTATATAACATTGTAAATTTTTTAATATATATAAAAATATTTGAATTCAACTTAATTCATTAAAATATTATATAGTTATATTAAAATAAAAAATTAAACTGGTTAATATATAAACTCGATTAGACTTTTAAATTAACCGATTCAAGTAAATTTAAATTGGACTCAATTATTACTTAATTAATTTCTAATTTTTTAAATTAATTTTAAGTCGCTTGCAAGTTACCTTAATTCAGTTACGCCCCTAATTAGAGTATAGCAAAATCAACCAATTAATTCAAAAAAGAAAAAGGTTGGAAATTATGAAGAATTCTATTGCACTCTGTGAGCTGTATAATTACTAATTAACGATGACATTTGGAGTGTAGCACATGATAGGGCTAATGGAGGAATCTACCATGGAAATGATAAGAAATTGGCAGAGCCAAGTTGAAAGTATGGGAGGAGCTGCTGTGGACATTACTGTTGATAAAGATTTGAAGAGCGTGTCCGCAGATATTATTTCCAAGGCTTGTTTTGGCAGCTCTTACTCCCAAGGCAAGCAGATTTTTGATAAAATAGAGACCCTTCAAGGAGCTATGTCCAAACCAAGTGCGCTATTTGGCTTCGCAGACTTCAGGTTAAAAACAGTGGTTCTGAATGTACATATACTACTGACTTTTTTACTCATTACAACTAACATAAAAATACCCTTTAAACTGAATGTTGTTGTAGGTATCTTCCCACAAAGAGCAACAGGAAAATATGGAGTCTGCAGAAAGAGATAGAGACATTGATACTTGAAGTAGTCAATGCTCGGCGAGAAGAAAGACAGAGGTCTCGAAAAACTGAGAGAGATTTTTTAGAAGCTATACTTGACAGTGCTACTAATGCTGAAGACTTTAAGCAGCAAACTCATGATACGGATCGGTTTATAGTAGACAACTGCAAAAACATTTATTTCGCAGGCCAAGAGACAATTACTCTTTCAGCATCATGGACTTTGATGCTGCTTTCATTACATCCTGAATGGCAGGATCGTATTCGAGCTGAGATTTTTGAAATATGTGGTGATAGAATCCTTGATAACTTGCTCGATTTGGACAAAATTCGTCAGCTAAAAATGGTTAGCACTTCAAATTCAGATGTTTCATGATAATTCGATTTTTTTCCCCCTTTGATGCCCTGTTATCTGGTAGCCACGCGGTACAAGGGTTCATACTAAGTGAAGGCAAAACTCTACCAGCATTTATTTCTTTATATAAGAGAATTCAGGTTTTTCATCACTTGGACCAACAGAGAATAGCGATAATTTGAATTGTTTAACTTGCTATTTCATTCATGCAGCTGAACATGGTGATTCAAGAAAGCCTACGACTCTACAGTCCAGGAGTGATAAATGCTAGAGAAGCTTTTGACGACATGAAGCTTGGAGATTTAACAGTGCCAAGAGGAACATGCATTTGGGCAAGCAGTTTGGCACTGCATCGCGATCCTGAAAATTGGGGTCCAGACGCCAATGAATTTAAGCCGGAGAGGTTTGCAGGTGGTGTAAACGAAGCTTGCAAATACCCACAATCGTACGTGCCTTTTGGCTTTGGTAGTCGAGTGTGCTTAGGCCAGAGTTTTGCCATGTTAGAACTGAAAATACTGCTCTCTCTGATTCTGTACAACTTCTGTTTTTCTCCGTCGCCAGAGTACCGCCACTCTCCTGTCTATAAAATGTTACTAGCTCCTGAGCATGGTATCAAACTCCTTGTCAGGAAAGTGCAGAAGGAGGATGGCAAATAATTAATTTCCTTACAAGTTCATGATTATATGTCCATTTATTTTCTCTGTTTCAAGCCACCATCAGGAGCTTGAATTTTAGACAAGCCATAAAGTAAGATGAGAAAATGGAAGTCCATTAAAACTGGTCTTCTGCAGCTACTTGAATTTGCATTGCTTCAGAGAAAATAAAACTATGTCAATTTTCAGATTTCAATTAATTCTTGGTTGCATTTGGATCGAGGTTAAACAAGGATAAATGTTATTTTTATAATACATTAATCCCTTTAGTCCTATATGGTAAACTCTAAAATATTAAGGTTAACAATTAACTTCCTTTAACAGTCAACTTTCTTTCTATATATTTTTGTTAACTAGTTGGGGATAGGATAAAGACCTGTAAAAATTTATTTTATTAAATATTTTAATTTTTTTATCATTTTATGTTTATTTATAATTAATTTTCTTCTTAATTTTTTATATTAATGAAACATAAATCAAATTTATAAAAAAAGTATAAATTAATTTATTCCTCTTTATTTCTTTTTTAATATATAGGAATGTATAAATACTTATTATGTAATTTTATTTTTATGAAAATTTTTAATATTTTTTAATTTTTTAATTTTTTAAAATTAATTTTATTATTATAAAAATTTAATAATTTATTTATTTATATTATTTTAATTATTTCATATCTATTAATAGTTTTTTTTAAAAAAATTATGCAGCTTATACATTATTCTTTACTTACCAAAGAAGTTTAACAATTTAATTATTACACATTTAACTGTTATACTTGTAACTATTACCCCTATATCTTTAACCTCCATTGCACCTAACAGTAAAAATATATAAAAACTAAAAACTAAAAGATTAAAGCATCAAGCCAATTTGGCTATATCTTAACCTTTAATTTTGTGAATTTAGGCAAATTCAATTCCATAATTTCAGGAGTATGTCCGGAAAAGTGAATCAAATCAATTTGTTTAGGTGGCTATTAGGAAAGCTACTTGTTCTTTGTAATGATAAATATTTATACATATGTTAAATGGAAATGAAAGAAGTAGAAAAGTATTCATGATTCAAAGCTCTCATTTTCTCTCTTAACTTTTCCATTTTCTTTATTTTTGTTGTTGTTTTTTTGTTCCAACAAAATTTGGTAGTTGTTTGAGGTTTTTGCTTTAAGAATTAGTAGAGATTTTTTCAATCCTAGTTACTCCGTTGATGTGTGTTATGAACTGTTTAGCCCACAATTTTTGGCTGTTGTAAAGCATCAAAATAACGATGTGAACTTCTTTATATAAACAGCAACTATATATCCTTAGCTTGCATACCATTCATTATTCAGAATTGCTCTTCTCGCGCAACTTGATACATTTGGCATCAACAGTTTTCCTTGGTTGGTTCCCATTGTGGATGGATAAATAATGAAACAAAACATGGGGACCATACGAACTAGCTCAAGAACATAGTTTTTCTTTTTTTCATTTGATACTTTCGGTGTTTGATAGTTATAAGAGATTCAAATTATTTTAAAATTGAACCGAGTAGACTCATAAAAAGACAATATTTTTACAATATTTATTTTTTTATATTTAAAACTTGAACTATAAATTTTATTTAAAAGAATTCAAAATCTTCACCGTTTAAACCAACAAATGTTGTTCAAAATTAACATTCATGTGTTGCTGAAAATGGTGATTCAAAGAGGGCCTATAATCCAGTTTTTTTATTTTTTGGGAAAATATAATCCAGCTGTTATAACAACAACAGAAGCTCTTTTCTGACATGAAGCCGGGAAATTTAATAACTCCAAAAAAAAACTAACCTTTGGTCACCAATTCTAACATTGCGCCACGATCCTGAAAATTGGGGTCCAGATGCTAATAAAGTTTAGGCCAAAGAGGTTTGCACAGGGGATTGTGCAAGCTAGTGTCCACATGGTCCTTCAATAGTCTGTGCATTGCTATGATCTCATACCCGAGCTTAAAATCTAGATGTGCGCATATGAATATGAGAACACAAAAAATAGGACTAGGAATAGGAATATGAATATGAAAAAATAATTTTTAATTAAAATATTTATTTTTAAAACTACAATATTTAAATAGTATAAACATAAAATATAAATATAAAAAATATCTATTAATTAAAGTATCCGTATAATATAGTTAAAAACTATAAAATATGACAATGAAATGAAATTCTTTGCCATTGAACTTTTATAATGCTAGCTTACAAAGTCATGTCCTGTTCTACATTTAAAATAATTGAATGCTACGTCACTTATTAAACAATTTTTTATTATTAATTTTTACTGATATTGATATTGATTTTGAAATGTTACATACAGATATGCTCTATACAGAAATTAAATTCAAGACTTCACTTTTGGGATCTCAGCATAATAACTAATTAAAATGTGTCTCATTGGTACTGATATTGATATTAATTAGTAGAATATTAAAGTGTAAGAAAATATAAAACAGTAAATTTTAAATATAAAAACTATAAATTTTTAAAATAATATATATATATATATATATATATATGTGTGTGTGTGTATGTATGAAAATCTGATTTGTATGTGTCTTAGGTAGAATTTTCACAATCTTGAAGAGTTAAGATGCCATCAGTTATCTATTGAAGTTCCAAAAGTCAACAAAGATGGATTTCATAGATGCTTAATCAATGATTTGATGATTTTAATATTTTCCTAAACATTGGTACTACTTGGAACGCATCTGTTTTTGCTTAATATTTTGATTATAGCCGTCCGAGCATATTATTTCTTTCATTTATCAAAAGTATATCAACATATCTTATTATATTTCTATATTTTCAAAGTTTGCATGATGCCTCACTCATGAATTTTTTTTTCTTGTATTTATTTCAGCGCCTATAAAATTTACACCTAATATATAATATTATAGTCAATATATATTCATAATGATTTAACTAATAATATTATAATTTGTGACCTGAATTCAGTTGGAGACCAATATAATGCCAAAGTTAATTAGCTCAAGTTGCAAAAGGAAGGAAGTGTGTCTTCCCTTTGTAGCTTAGTGGCTCAAGTGATGGATATTGTAAGATGAGGTTTTTAGTTCAATTTTTCATTCTCCTTTGACCTCTTAGTTGTTAAAAAAAAAAAAAAAAAAAACATACGTGTACTCTATAGCCAATTATATATATATATATAAAAAAATTATGCAAAATTAATTATAATATATCTATCAAACATATTATGATTTTACAAAGATATAATAATTTTATTGAAAAATATATGTTTGAGAAATTAAAAAAAGAAATAGTTGTATTCTATATATATATATATATTAAATTTTGAGCTCTAAAGTCATTAAGCCAAAAATTTGACAAGTGTCTAACTTCATATTTGAGTATTCACTCTAAAAGCTAATGTGTCAAACCATTAAAAATCTTAATTTTTATTAAAAATAAAATATTTACCTTATCTATTAAGTATTATTTTTTTAACTAAAACACTATTATACATATCTCAATACTACTCAAATTCTAAAAATATTTATATATTACGGATTTTTCTATCTTAAATCACTCAAATATTTTTTTCAAACCATTAAAAATTTTCTTAAAACATTTAAAAATATAATAATTATTAATATTATTTTTTATCTAAAACACTACTAGATATACTCTAATCTGTATATATATTAAATGTTGAGCTCTAAAGTCACTAAGCCAAAAATTTAACAAGTGTCTATCTTCATATTTGAATATTTACTCCAAAAAATAATGTGTCAAACAATTAAAAATTCCATTTTTATTAAAAATAAAATATTTATTATAGTTTCTTAGTATTATTTTTTAGCTACAACATGAATATACTTATTCCAATACTATTCAAATTCTATAAGTTTTTCATATAATACGTATTTGTTTAATTTCAAATCACTCAATCATTTTTCCTATAGAAATTTTATTTTTAAAAAATTTTCTTAACTAAAATACTATTATATATAGTCCAATTTAATAGTTCTCAAAAAAAAAATCCTATTATATTTAAAAATAATGGCAATAAAAATTAAAGAAAATAAAATTAATGTAATATATTTTATTTTTAATTTATTTAGTTAGCTTTTCTTATTTTAAAATGCATATATTTTTTATTTAAAACTTTAATTATACTACATCTAAAACAATACTCTTATTTTTCATTTCTATATATATATATTAAATGCTGAACTCTAAAGTCATTAAACCAAAAATTTGACAAGTGTCTATCTTTATATTTGAGTATTAATTCTAAAAGCTAATGTGTCAAACCATTAAAATTTTTAATTTTTATTAAAATAAAATATTTACCATCATGAAACATAAACAAACAAAAAAATAAATAAATAAAAAATAAGATCAAATAAAAAATAAAATAAACCAAATAAAAAAAGAGAAAGGAGTAGAAGAGTAAATAGTTTGATGGATGTAGTATTGATTCCCCTCAGAAAGTGATCACCATTAATGAAAGTCTGTGGCTTTTATTGTGTTTGTCTGTGATTTTGATTTATTTGGATTTGATTCACGGCTAAAACTTGAAAAAAAGAATGTGAAAATTAAAGAAAAATGGGTGTATTTTGGTAGACGGTTAAGAATCAAAAAAATAGAGAAAATATTAAAAAAAAAAACCCTAGTCTCCCTCCCTTGAAAAGAAAAGTACGTATATATAGGCACAATCCTATAACCCTAAATTAAGTACATGATAAAAATAAAATAAATTATTTTTTATTATTTATCTAAAAAATAAATTTATCCACACATTTATCTAACAAAATAAAAATATTTATCAAAATAACAACCAATCAAAATTAAGATAAAATAAATAAATAAAATAATAATAAAAATGGACGCCCTTTTTTTTTTATCAAAATTTGCTTAATCCGACCGGAATTATATAATTCTGACCAAAGCAAAACAATGGCCATTTGTGGCCATATTTGGCCACTTCCCATTCAATTTTCAAATGGAAATTGAATGGGCCATTCAGCCCTTTTTTTTAAAAAAAATTATAAAAAAAAATATTTATATATATATTAAATAAATAAATAAAATTTAAAAATAAATTATAATTTAGTTCAAAACCAATAAATCAAATCCAATAAACCTAATTTCACAGTCAATTTTCATCATTAGGTTCTCTGTCGCATCCATACTCAAATCATTCAAAATTTGGGTGCTTATAGTTGCCCCCCTTTGTCGCTGTTTGCTTGACAAATTGCGACAAAGCAAATAAGCACACAATTTCAAGGGTAAGAAGCTAGGATACTTACCTGACGTGTTACAGAGCGTTTGCCTATAATACTGAATCATGCAACGTTGTTTTCATCGTCCCATGATGTAAGCTTTGTGCTGCTGCAATCTATAATTACTGGCAAATTTTCTACCTTTGATGTTGTAGTTCATAATTGCTCGCGTTTAGCTGCAACCCTTTCATTGCTCACTTTTGATGCTGCAGTCCATAACTGCTCGCGTTTAGCTACAACCCTTTCGTTTCTCACTTTTGATGCTGCAGTCCGTAACTACTCGCGTTTAGCTGCAACCCTTTTGTTGCTCGCTTTTAATGCTGCAGTCAGTAACTGCTCGCATTTAGCTGCAACCCTTTCGTTGCTCACTTTTGATGCTGCAGTCCAAAACTGCTCGCGTTTAGCTGCAACCCTTTCATTGCTCACTTTTGATGCTGCAGTCCGTAACTGCTTGCGAATTTTAATTTGAAAATACACTATACTCGGACGTATAGTGTTGATTGGAAATACACTACACTTGGTCATATAGTGTTGATTGAAAATATACTACACTCGGTCGTATAGTGTTGATTTGATAAGATACTATACTCGGTTGTATAGTGTTGATTTGACAAGACACTATACTCGGTTGTATAGTGTTGAATTGAAAATACACTACACTCGGACGTGTAGTGTTGATTTGTAAAGTACACTATACTCGGTCGTATAGTGTTGATTTGAAAATACACTATACTCGGACGTATAGTGTTGACTGAAAATACACTATACTCGGACGTATAGTGTTGAAATACACTATTCTCGGTTGTATAGTGTTGGCTTAAAAATACACTATACTCGGACGTATAGTGTTGACTAGAAATACACTATACTCGGACGTATAGTGTTGATTTGACAAGACACTATACTCGGTTGTATAGTGTTAAATTGAAAATACACTACACTCGGACGTATAGTGTTGATTTGGAAAGTACACTATACTCGGATGTATAGTATTGATTTGATGATACACTATACTTAGACGTATCATGTTGATTTGAAAAGACACTACACTTGGACGTATAGTGTTGAAATACACTATACTCAATCGTATAGTGTTGATTTGGAAAGTACACTATACTCGGTCGTATAGTGTTGATTTGGAAAGTACACTATACTCGGTCGTATAGTATTGATTTGAAAATACACTATACTTGGACGTATAGTATTGACTAGAAATACACTATACTTGGACGTATAGTGTTGAAACACACTATACTCGGTCGTATAGTGTTGAAGCATACTATACTTGACTTGAGAATACACTATACTCGGACGTATAATGTTGATTGAAAATACACTATACTTGGACGTATAGTGTTGAAATACACTATACTCGATCGTATAGTGTTGACTTGAAAATGCACTATACTCGGTCGTATAGTGTTGACTGGAAATACACTATACTCGGATATATAGTGTTGAAATACACTATACTCGGTCGTATAGTGTTGACTTGAAAATACATTACACTCGGACGTATAGTGTTGATTTTAAAATACACTACACTCGGTCGTATAGCGTTGATTTGATGAAATTAGCTATATTTCCTGTAGGACGTCTAGCTATGATGCTATCACTATTGTGTAGTGTCTAGCTGATTACACTATATTCCCTATGGGATGTCTAATGAAATGAATTGAAGAAATTAACTATATTCCCTATGGGATGTCTAGTTAATTGCACTATAGTTCCTGTGGAACGTCTAGTGAACTTATGATTTGAAAATGTGCTATAGTTCCTATGGAACATCTAGCAAAAGAGTGTGTGAAAAATGCAGACATCACCTTTGGAATTTCACTTCGACTGGAATTTTGTGTTGGTGCTGACTGATGGCTTTAAATTTCTCTGCTGATTGACTTTGATCAGCTGCCTTCATTACGCGATGACCTTGATTTGACTTGATAATGTCAGTGTTGATGACATATACTAAGTGTATTTTCTTTTGCATTTAAAAACTTGTTAAAGTCAGTTTCAGCATGACAACTGTACAAAAGTGCATTAAATTAAGCAAATTCATCATTTATCATAAGATAATATGCCTTCAACATATCTTACTAATTTTTTATTTTCATGACTATCATTTATTTGCCATTTGCAAAGTTAGAGGTATCATTAACCACCTTATGCTGAGAGTGTTTATTTACCAAGTGAAAAGCTAACTTTCACACCTAAATTCAGGGATAACTTGCTAGACAAAATTTATGGACATTTAGCATAAATAGATCGAATTTCGAGGATCAAAACAGTCTTTGAGTTATTGATGTGCTTTCTTCCTTATCCAAGTATTCCCCCGCCTTTTTGATATTACTCAGCGTGGATACCATTGGATACTCATACTCTATTTAGAGCATTGGAGTAAATAAAGCAGTTTTTAACTTGGTCATCTCTTAGTTATCCCCCGCCTTTCTCATATTACTCAGCGTGGATACCACCAGAAGATTCACATTGATACTCTTACTCTTTTCTGAGCATTGGAGTAGATTAGGAATGCTTGCTCTTATTTCAATTCTCCTCTTAGTATTCCCTCACCTTTCTCATATTACTCAGCGCAGATATCATCAAGGGATTTTGTACTCTTACTCAATTTGAGCATTGGAGTAGATTGGATGCACATTTATTATTCAAAAAGACTAAAATGATACTCTAAATCCAAGCAATTTTCAATGCAAATCCATAAATTTTGTTTTTGCATATTTTCCCTTCGTTTGGGTGCAAAGCGAGCATTAGATTGATTAAAGTTTAGAAACTCTCAGCACAGAGTTGTCAACTAGACATCCAAACTCTGCGAGGCTAATAAACAAGAGTTATTAAAATTAAAAGTTCATGAGATATATTTTCACACATGATCTCATGAACTGGATGAATTTACTTTCAATTTGTGAATTTTAGTATGGACATTGAACTTTATTGCATAAACTAACGGGATAGAGTCTTGTTACTTCCCTTGAGTATTTATCAAGACGTTTGTCACACAGGATGATATTCTAATGAGCGATTGGCGTTTGCCTTCTTGACTGCTCTTACTATTGCACTGGTTCATTCTCTTTTGTTTTTCCCTGCACAAAATACCATAAGTTAGTATGATCTATTTATAGGTAAAGAAACTTTGTCAGAATGCAACATTATTTTTTGTACTCTTCCCTTTTGATTGTGATGATGTCTCTGATCACAAGTGTCTTTAATACTTTGCCACTGAGTTTATCTTGCTACCATTTCCATGCCTCGTTTCTATCTTTGACATTCCCTGCAAAAAGTTTTAGGAGTTAGAGGGTTTTATTTCATGATGAGAGGAATTTTAGAGTGCATTCATCTCAAGTGCTGAGTGCATTATTCCCTTTTCTGGTCAATAGCTGCATTGCCGGTGTGTTAGACCTTCAGATTAGGAGTTGAGAGAGGCTTTATCTCTGCTGAAGCAGTCTTGTGGTTGTCAAAAATGCATTCAGGTGCATCTTCTAAAGTGAATTCCTCTTGAGATTGCTTAGGATGAGACTTCTGCGAGTGCTACCATCAATGATATTTCCCTGTTAGATAGGCCCATTGAGCATCTGGTTCATCTTGATAGTATCGCCTTTCCTATTTTCACTCCTCCAGACTCTGACTACTTTCATGTACTTTACAACACTAATTTTTAATATTAGTAGCGAAGTATTTGTGTAACCTTGACAAAAAACACGCTTTTCACAATAGATGTATGCAAGTGTATGCATGCTATGTATGATATGCATGATCCTAACAGGTCTTCCGTGGAGTAGAGTTATGCTTGCAGCTCAAAGTGTGAAAATGAGGTGCTTTGTCAACAACTTGCAGATTTGAGCCTTGAATGCTTCAAGGTTGGTACTTCTGATGCTAGAGCTTCTGATACAGTTCCTCTAATAGATAACCAACTGAAGGATGAAGTCCATTGTCTGATGATTGCTATATGGATGAACTATTATCTGTTGCTTGTAGTTCATTTCTTTTTGCCCTTAGAACTCTTCTGTTGACCCCTATATTTCAATGTTCATCTTCAGTCTTTGAGTGCGGACTCACTGTTTTGCCCCTAAATTGCCCCCAAAGCTACATTTTACCCCCGGTTTTTAATAATTTTCCTTCATGCCTGTCATTAGTCTTGCTCTCAATGGAGGCTAGTCAAAGTGGAATTTATAGCTTCGAAGAACTCTTTGAGTAGAATATGATTGAGGATAACTACAAGGTATGGGTTAACTTGATTTTACAATCAAAATCATAAGGGGCAACAAAAAGAAAAAATAAAACTAAAATAATGATCTCATAGCTCTGATTTTTAGCCTTCATTATGTTTTGTGTTTCCATTCAAATACTTATGCAATATGATAAAAACGAATATGCGATATTTGAATAGTAAATTCAAATTCAACTTTATTCATTCATTAGGGCAAAAATGTGAACATTCATTACATCACATGATACAACCCTTGTCATTAGTTAGTCCTTTTGAAATTTTCTCACATAATATTTTTCTCTCATTTTCACCTGGCTAATCCTTTCATTCATTCTTTATTTTCCTTTATTTTTCTCTTTTCTTATTCTCTTAAATTTTTTCTCTCCTTAAAAGTTATATCATGTGATATATGAATGTTCTTTGAATTTTCATCTGTGCCCATGTTGAATGAATCTAGTTGAAATTGAATTTATGTCAAACATGCAGATGCGATCAGTATCATAATGTGATGTATCATCAGGATGCACACCAAGTAAGCACAATCCGAATTCATATCATCGATCAAAAAAAGTAAAAGTTCTAAAGAAACTAAAATTTTATTAAAAGAAAACACAAGAAATTTATTTTCTATTCTAAATGCTAAGGATGCTAAGTCTTAAGGTGGCTGATGTAGCAACTATTCTCAATGACCATGGTTCACTTCTGCATTGTCAATCCACACATTATAGCCTTCCTTGTCCTCCTCTTCAAATTCATCTCTCCATCCACTAGGCACTATTATTTCAAGGGGTATGTCACTGGAAGATGGCTTAGTGTAAAACACTTTGTAATCAAACTTGCATGAGGGCTGTCCTAATAAATCTTCAACTCCTTGTTATGGCTGCTTAGGAGCCTCAGATTTCTCACTATTCTCACTTGTTGGCTCACTGTCTTTTCTAAATTCCTCACCCTATCCTTCAGGTGTGATTGATTCAATAGGGATATCATAAGAAGGTGGCTTGGAGTAGAATACTTTATAATCAAATTTGCCAGAAGGTTGGCCCAATAAATCTTCAACTCCTCTCTGGGATTATTTAGGGGCATCATGAGTATTCTCATTGGTTTTAAGGTCTAGGTCCTCAAAGGAGCTTAGTACTTCTTCCTCACTAACTCCTGAATTAATCATCATGGTAGTTGGGGGTGGAACATTTTTATAGTTTGGGAAAGGATAATTTATGGTGCTCGGGTTTTCAAGGTCTGTGATTTTTTCAGAGTCTATAAGGTTTTGGATTTCATGTTTAAGATGCATACAAGAGTCACTAGAATGGTCAGGACCTTGGTGAAACTTACAGTAACTGTTTGGGTCAAAGCTAGGGAGATTTGGGTTTGGCAGTTTAGAGACAGTTAAGGGTCTAAGGAGGCCTTTTTGGATCAAACGGTCTAGGATTTTGGATAAGGGTTGGTTGAAATTCGAGAATCTCCTGGGTTGTTGAACAACATGGACTTCCACAGCCCGACTGGTATTTTCTTACTGTGTGCCCCCAGTTGGGTAGTTTCTTATCCCGATACTTTTACTAGCCTTCTTTTTCTCATTTTCAATCTCCTCAACTTGTAACCCATCATCATAAAGGTCTACAAATGTCTTGGGGTTCATCATTTGTAACCTATCAACCAAATTAGGTTACACATTTTGAACAATCATCCTAACCTAATCCTTCTCAGCTAGCTTGTTTTTCATTAATCTTGCCTTGTTCATGAATCTAGTCAAGAAATCAGAAAATGATTCATTAGGCTTCTGCTTAGTTAATTCCAAATCTCTGATAGACACCTCAAGCCTGGTATTATGATCATACTGTTTCAAAAAAATAGTACACAATTCTCTCCTGTCGGGTCGGATAGACTTCTCTAACCCATGATACCAATTAACAGCCATACCCTCCAAGGATAGTACAAATAGCTTGGTAACTATAGATAGATGAGCCTTTATGTTGCTCACAGTCGTTGTATATTGACTAAGGTGGATTCTTGGGTCTCCAGTACCATCAAACTTTTGTAGTTGTGGCATCTTGAACTTATCAGGCAGTTTATCTTCCTCAAATTGCATCATATCATCAAAATCAAATGAGTATCCCATACCCTATCCTCTCATCAATTCTTCCATTTTAGATATCTTCTGAGTCAATGCTTTCATCTGCTTGGATTATAGCTCTTGAACTTGCTCAAGTGACTCCCTTTTTGCTTTCTCAATCATGTAGTTCTCAACATCTTCCAATTTCACTTCAGCATTTGGTCCATTCCTAGCAGCATTCATTGGTTGCCCCCCAGCATTGTCAAGTGGTACATCTACAATAGGTGGATTTGCAACAACAGGAGTTGCAATAATAGGTGACATTAATCCAGCCAGGGCTTGTCTCAGTTCATCTTGCATCATTGCTCTCATGTCATCCATCAGTGCTCCTTTAATGTCCTCTAGGGTCCAATTTCCTTGTTCCATCTCTTCGGTCTGTGTGACTGGTGTTGGTGTAGCTTC
>CATIWM010334067.1:0-24023 GCA_949671775.1 Mallotus repandus | reverse complement strand
GAATGGCTTTTAATGCTTCTGATTAATGCAGTATTTCATCAAACACATTCACAACAAAACCATCAAACACATTCATAACAACCACCATATGGATGACCATCTGATATACAATGTATGAGTTTCAGTACCCATCTTCTCACCAGAGGTTTATCACCGTCAAGCATAGAAAAATAGATAAGCAACTACATCCCTATTGGATCGGATTACATCTTGAGCTATGTTGGATTTATGGTTGAGCTCAACAAGTTGATTTTTATTTGAATCTTCAGACCTTCAAATCTAATTTGAATGAGAAAAGAAAAAGAAGCCATAGATTGGAGCAACAGTGAGAAAAGAAGAAGAACAAGAAGATGCAAAACAAGAACAAGAAAGTGCAAAAAATAAAAAGAGAGATATGCGATAAAGATGAAGAAAAATGAGAAATGGACGCTGTAAAGAAGGAAAAAAAAGAAGAGAAACCACAAGTTAACAAAAAAAAAAACAAAAGGCATGTTTTAACACGTGTGAGGTCTATATTGTATTATAGACAAGGATCCATGATATAATTTGCGTATATATGGACCCAACCCATCCGAGCCCAATAAGACATCTGATCCGATCGCTTCCGACATTTCGTTTTATCTTCCCATTCGATTCAGCTCAACCCTAACTTTTCTTCTCTCAAAACCGATTGGTTGCATGGCAAAAAAACTTCCAATCTGATCGACCCGGCCAATGCTCAGGCTAGGTTAAATCGTGAAACATGTCGATGTCCGAGCATCAAATCGTATATATCGTGCAGTTTAAAATAAAAAATTGTATGCATCAAATAGTAGGCAACCAAAAATAAATTAAATTGCACTTGAATCTAATACAAATCAAGAAAGCATATGTTTGACAGACACCAGTGTAGCACAAAAGATTGCACGTTGACATGAACCAATGTCAATATGGCCAGCAAATTATGCTATCAACCTCTTTCAAAGTATACGCTTGGTCTACACATTTAACACTCTTTGAAGCTCCCCAGTCAGATCATCGAGATCAATGACTTCTTTCATTGTTGTTTTTTCCATCTTGATCTTGTTGAGCTCTAAATTCAATTCTGAAATCTGCTTTTGCAATTTTGCTCCTCGGTCTGGCAATCTTGAAACTGTAACCTGTCAATAGGTTTCAAAAAAAGCAAAAGCAAGAAATAATGAACAATTGAATAAAGTGTTCAAAGGAGCAGTTGGCATATTTGAATTAAAAGGAAAGAGACAAGCCACATGTTTGAAAGCAGGAACTTCTGTTAACTCCTCAGGTTTTTAGTATATTTTGCACTCCTTACTACCAAGTTTCATCTACAAATTCCTGATGTACATAAAATTATTAGATTTAATAAAACCCGAAATGCCTATTAATTGATGTCCGGAGACTACCTAACCAACTCTCTTTTTAACTCCCTCACTAAAGTCATCTACAAGTCAATATACCAATTCCTCAGTAAAGTCATATCCAGAAACTTCAGCATAAACAAAGCAATTCTCTTTGCCTTAG
The DNA here is from genome assembly GCA_949671775.1 of Mallotus repandus. NCBI lineage: Eukaryota > Viridiplantae > Streptophyta > Magnoliopsida > Malpighiales > Euphorbiaceae > Mallotus > Mallotus repandus. The sequence goes on along the minus strand of CATIWM010334067.1, from coordinate 22,505 downwards.
CCAAACACCACCAACACCTTTATTGATTTAAAAGCATAAGACAGCAGTATTCATATTAATGAATCAAGATTCAAGATTGTTGCTTAGAGAAAACAGTTGCATAAAATTTGATAGTATTATGCTTGTCAGTGATCTAAAACCTAGCAATTAATTGGACAATTTGGTCACTGACAATCATCCAACAGCAATAATAGATGGAGAAATTTAACAGACTGAATAGAAGGATAAACAAATAGAGATAAAATTTGTGCTATTTTTTCAGTCAGAGAGAAGCATAGAGGGGCCAGAATGATGTCAGTGGTTAGCAAATAGCTATCCCGGACCACTATGCTCACAGCTGAAAACAGTTTCTTGTCATTTTAAACATCCTATTTTGCAGTCCGCATTCTTCTTCTCTGGTACAACAGAATCTAAGCAATCCACATTCAAGGCATATTGCAAAAACTAGGTAAAAACCGTACCTTATTCCCAAGCAGTTGTGACAGCCGATTGATTCTCTCCTTGATTTCAGATTCTGTCAGTTTGCCAGAACTGTCTGGGGAAGAGCTTTTCTTGTTGATATTTACATCCTTTGGATTAAAAGCATGCACAGCCCTATCAATAAATATTTAACAGCTGATTACAATGACTATAATTTATGTAGAGTATTAACTTGAAGATATATAGTAAATCTTAAAGAGCATACCCATCAACTTCGCGCTCGAGTGTTGTATTTGACAAATTTCGAACAAATGTGGTTCCTTTTCTCCTGTATCCAGATCAAAGTGCCAAATGCAATATGCTTATAAAGATAAATACTTCCAGCACTTGCAAAAATACAGGATTCAGTTGCAATATAAATATGAGTCTATACTCCTTGCTTTCAATTGTACTAACCAGGTAAACAAAGAAATTCTAAAACTTTTGAGCCAATACTACTGGTTAGTAACTCTAAAACAAACACTTTTGAATTCTCGTGATTTCAAATCAGGGCAGCAAATCAGGGGAGCAAGTTCATGTAAAATGATCTCTATAATTTATATAAAAGTCTATTGATTCCAGCAGCTGATGATATGCAGAAAAAATAAGGAAACAAGGAAGAAAAAAGAGCAACTGCAAATGCATAACATACAATGCAATGAACTTCCTATATATAACCTAAAAACAAGGAACAAGACAAAACAGGAGTTTTACCTTAACTCTTCCTCTTCTATATTTACAACATGTACTGGTGCTGCTTTGGAGAACAGTAAACTGTGGTGACTAACCCCTGCAATACCTAGAGTCTCCAGGAACTTTATGTGGGCTTCGAGAGAATCATCCCTACAGAAAACAATAGGAGCAAGTACAAGTTAATATGCACAAATTCAAGAAGCAATCACCAGAAATCTAAGCATACATCAAATCTGAAAAGCTATGAGCTATGGTCAGAAAGAATATAAAAGCAAGCACTATATATGCACAACCTAGGCCCTGTTTAGCTTCTATTGAGGTAATAAATTTTAAAAATATGAACATTTCTCCTATATAGTCAAAACTGACAGATAGCTTGGTTTCATGCCACGAGCAAAAGCAAATAAGAGCATGCAGTAGTTGCTTCTAACAGAAAATATACATCTTGTATTGGTGGTCATGCTCCTCATGTAGTTGCCGCTGCGTAAGAGAAATATCAAACCCCTGCTTTGGAAGGCTGAACAGTTCACGAAGGTCCTGAAAAACATGAATTAAATTCTAGTGAAGACAGACTCAAAAAATGGTATTTCAAAATTACTCCAATAATGCAGCAAAGAAAAATCTTTCAGGTGTTCACCTGCTGGCTAAAGTATCGAATCTGTTCCTTGTGTTCAGTTGCAGTTTTAAACAATCCCCCTTTGAAAATCTACACCAAAGTGAAGCCAAATGATATCATTACACTTATATATTTACTGATGCATCAATTTAATCGACTATTATGCACAAAACGTAGATATAAAACATTCCAACAGTTGGAGAATATATCCCACATTAAAAATTGCAAAGCAATAAAGTGGCTAATAAGTGGTATAGATTGGACCTTAACACAAGCCAATTGGTTTTGTGTTACTTGGGCTCAACCCCATTTATAAGTCCACATGTATGTGGCCCAATCCAATTGGTTTTGTATTACATGAGCTCAACCCTATTTATAAGTCCACATATGTGTGTGTGGGCCAACACTTTTGAGGCCCGTGAACTTGTTAACACCAACAAAGTAATGGAGAGAGAATGTATGTAATATGCTACTCTTGAGCAAAAAAATAAAAGAATCCATAAACTCAACCATTTCCACTGTTGATATGCATTTCAGCCCTCACAAAATTGCCACTAGAACATAAAATGAGCAAACAAAGGAGACCCAAAAAAAAAACTACTCCTCCAAGCCTTGAGGCTCCAAAACATATTGCACAACATTCAACAAACATGGCATTTCAAGCACTTACGCAATATATTAAAGCATGACCAACTGCAGTGTAAACAGCTTATAACGGGCATCAATACTTAACCTGCTTTCTATATATCTTTTCTTCCACTGTCCCACATGTCATTAATCTATACACAAGCACATCTTTCCTTTGTCCAATTCGATATGCACGATCAACACTTTGGTTATCCGTGCTACAGAGAAAGATATTTGGTAAGCTTTTAGATTGCTATGATGAACCTCCTTACAAAGCATAATAGCAAATGCAGAAGCCATTCCATGTATATTTTCTGCAGTACACTGGATCTATAATTAAACAGATGAGAAGGATGAAAACAAACAAGAGTTAAAAAAATATCTAAAAATGTGTAATATTAAATGCACTCTTCAATTTGTTTGGGAAAGAAATCCTACTATACAAGTCAATTTTTTGTTTATATTAAGATTATGCTGTCTATATGAGACATATTTTCTGCAGTACACTGGATCTTTTTTCATATTCTTTGTTTATATGAGACACTAGAAGTATAAATTTTACAACAAAGCTCAATGTTGGTTGAGAAAAGATTAAGATGTATGTCCACCGTTCCATTTAAAAATTCCTAGAATATTTTCCAGTTGTTTTTCACTAAATAACACTTTCCAATCCAAAGATAGCCCACTCATGGAGGCCAAAAGAGCAGAAAAAATCTAGCTTTGAGGAGGTATGGAAATTCACATTGTGCAACACAATTAAGGACTTAGCTTGAAAAATTTGTAGCCCAATTCTACATTATATGAATCATTTGGGAAATGCAGCTGAAGCCATTGCAAATCTGCCACACTACTTCAAAATGCAGCAACCATTTGTTTCACGGAAAACGTTTTTCCATTTTCCAATGTTTAGGCTATTTAGGAACTTGGCCAAAAAAGCTTTATTTGGGCAAAGGGAAAACCAAACTATCTTCAAGAAAAATGATTTCCTTTGCAGAATTTTATGATCTCATAAAAACAAGGAAAATGTAAGGAAGCAGCACTTTTAAATCAGTTAACTAACCGCTGATAGCTGCCAACAATAACTCAGTTTACAATTTTATGTGTAATTCTCTCTAATATTGCACTGGATATAGAAAATTATTCAAGGAATTCCAGTGCCTTATTAATGACAGAAAACTAGTATATTCCAATGTACTAGATTCAACACTTCTTTTAAAACAAAAAATGATCTGAAAAAAGACCAAAAAATTATAAATGCGGGTCAAGGAAGAGATTAAGAAATCTCAATCAAATGCTCCCGTACCAAATTGATGTAGGACCACAAAGGTAAAACAAGCACAAAGAAAGAAAGCGCAATGTTTTTAAAGTTGACTTAACACTTAATTGCTCAGTTTATAACTTATTGCTTCATTAACATGGGTATTTATAATCTAAAACTTAATACTGTAACTGTTAGGATTAGGAACCTAACCTAGGAGAATTTCAAACCAGTGCTAACTAGTAAGATCCTACACCAACTATATAGTGTGAAAAGCAAAAATCTTATAGATTTACTTGCTGACAACAGAATGCTTAAACAGTAAATATCGAACTTTTTGAAGAGAAAAGCTACAAGAAAAACATGAATTCCATAATGGAAACGTTAAATAGAAATTATTCATATAGTTAGTATTCTTAAACTGCATAAATACTCCAAAATTCTTAGACGATGTCCAACTATTAGTATTGTAATTAAATAATAGACAAATAAGATATCTTCCACGAAAAGTTCTAGTTGAAAATAAATTATTTCCCACAAAAAAGCCATCTTACATGAAACAAACAGATAGTCCTATATTCCATAAGATCTATAATAAATCTGAAAAAACAAAAAGCATAAGCACCTTGGATTCCATGCTGGGTCAACAACAATGACACGGTCTGCTTTTGTGAGTGTAAGGCCAAGCCCACCAACTTGAGATGTCAACAGAAATATAGGTGCACCAACACCTTCTTGAAAATCCTAAAAGCAAAAATAAATTTTAAGATTTTAGAGAAAGATCCGTCAATGAAAAGGTTAAGCTAATCATTGGGACTTATCAGGACACTTAACATTGACAATCTTCACTCTGTCATTAGCTTTAGTAGTGCCATCAATGCGTAAGAACTCATAACCCTTGGACATTAGAGATTCCTGTGAAAACCAAAGATGATCCACAAAAAACTTGTTAAATTCCAGGCCAAGTAGAAAGGACACAAATTGCATAAACTTCCAACATAAACTATGGCCATAAAAATTAAAAGGACTCAACATAAAAAATACAACATAAACCACAATAATCATATCCTAATGCATTTTAATATACACATAAAATATATCTCCAATTTGAATGTGACCATTTATCTACAGTTTAAAGATATTCTTCAAATTAATGAAGCTGACAAGGAAAAAGAAGTACAGTTATGCAGTAGCTTCCTATCCTCAAACAAAAGTAAACCAACAAAATTTTGTCGTCAGATCACAAATAATTTTTAAGTTCAAATCAACATTCTATTAAAGGAGAAAGAGGAGGTGAACCATCATAGTTAGATACATAAAGGTACAATTCTAACTATTTCAGGGCTGTTCAAATAACTGAACATAGGAGATGCAAAAAGTTGAACCTTCCAAAACTAAAACCATAACACTATTTTCTCTGTCTATTCCAGCTTCTTACTTTTATTTTTGCATCTATTCTTATGCCCATAAACTCCAGTAATCTCATGAACAATTTAATGGTCAAGCCTGCAAAGCATCTTATTTCACAACAATGAGTATTGTGTAGCTTCACTACTTATCACTACATTCATCAAACATGTATATAAAAAATTTGACTTTCCTATTGACCTCGAGTTGTAAATAATATATAATAACAGAAAGACCTTCAACTCAATTAACACTCTACAAATCAAGTACGAACATGAATGTAAATCAATTAATCAAACATCATATAGGAAATTTCAAATGGTATTGATTAAATATTAAAAACAAAATGAGCGCTGGGTATGTGCATTAGATGCAGCTGTAGGAAAGAAATCAACATATGAAAGTTAAGGGATGAAAAGATGTAAAGAAGTAATCATGCCGGGTAAAACACTTAGAAAATAAATTAACATGTCCAGTCAACATTAATATATGAATGTAAGCTCAAGTAACTGAACCCAAAGAAAGAAAATAACAAATGCATCAAATAAGAAAGGGGAAAGGTACATTTTTGCACCTAATGTTTACACTGAAAAGCATATTTGCCATTGATGTACTTTTTGATGCAAAAAGACTCAAATTGTCCAAAACCTTCAATTTAGAGGGTGTTTGATTTATCTGATTTAGTTAGCTAATAACAGTTTTTCCTCAAACAACTAAAGCTTTTAAGTATTTGGTAAAATTCAAAAATCAACAGCTGATAGTTATTTTTATCCAAAATAGCTATTGATTTAATTAGCTCTATTTTAGAAATTTTTCCCATCAATTAATAGTTGATTTAATTTACTTAGAAATTTTTCCCATCAATTAATAGTTGATTTAATTTATTTTTTATTTGCACTAGATTATCATTATTAAAAATAACTAAGAAAATAAATTCTTTTAATTTAAATGCATATAATTAATTTTTTATAATTCATAATAAAATAAATATCATCTTCATAAATATGTAATTGAAGTTATAAGAGCTTCTGATGAAACTACATGTATCAATTCTTCCATAGCATCTGGAGCTACGTATTAAGCCACTTCCAGTAGAAAGGCTGACTTTGTAAACATTTCCAAAACCATGTGACTTTGAATTGTGACAATTCAAAAATGATCAAACAGAAGAAAGGCAATGAGAACTTAAACAGGTATCTTGCATAGTGAAAGAAAACATCTAAAATTTTTAAAAACTGCAATCTAGTGTCAAAATAATATCACAAACAGAGGACATAAAAGAAACTAGCTAACTCCAGCAACACAGCTACTACATTAAGAACTCACACAGGACTGAAGAAGCTCTGGCTGGTCGATCTACTTAATTACAATATTACATTAGATTTTTTAATTGAAAATGTATTAACATGATAATAGTATTCAGAGTCCAGATTCCAGTAGCAGAAGAATAATTAAAATATTACATTGGTTTTTTCAATTGAAAATGTATTAACTTGATAACCTTATTCAGAGTCCAGATTCTACTAGCAGAAAAATTCCAGTAATTTACACACTTCAAGTTTCATGTTTGTAAATACAATTATCAGTGTGCTGGAAATCATAGTTTTAAACAAACCTGAATAAGATTAAGCATTTTGCGAGTTTGAGAGAAGATGAGAACATTATGCCCCTTTGGAATTAAGTTATCCTGTTAAAAAACCAATGCTTGCATTTCAACATGAGCAAGTTAAGATTTAAACCTGAGCAACAACATCTGCTTAAAGTAATAGAAGCATATCTAACCAGTAGTGACAGTATAAAAGATATCTTGCATGAGATGTTGTCATGCTTCTCTTGAAATTCAGCTCGTTCAGCTACATCAGCAACATGCAAAGCCAATTTCTCTGCTACACCAGCATCCTCGGGATTTAGAATTGAATCCATTCCTTCCAGTACATCTTCAGCAGCTTTTTTTGTCAAAAGAAGTGGATGATCGCATATTTTCTTCAGAATCTGCTCCAAGGCAACAGGTTATTGTCATGTTGATTACATAAACACAGCCTAAGAATCAAACGCAAAGTTATAAAGCAATGTCATCCATCACAAAGTCAGAACTCTTTTAAAGGCCGCTAATTGGTGCCTAATCAAGAAAACTGAAGCTCATACAATTTTGATGACTAAATGCTTCTTCAATACTGGTGTACTTGAAGTTTTTTTTTTCCCTTAATGAAATTAAGTATAGGAACTACAATTAACATCCAAACCATCTCAAGAAGGAACAGTAAATTAGCACAATCTGTGCTATGATCTAGATTCTTGTACATCCCAAACAATTAAAAGAAAATGACACATATAGATAAAAGAGAATTTTTTCACATTAATATAGAAGCGCGTTATGTTGTTACAGGTTTAAGTCGTAAAAGAAAAGTCAAGCACTTGGGCTTTTTGCCAATTTATGGCAAAAACTTAAAAATTTAACCAATTTATGGTATTCTTTACAAAAATTCCCATTTTGTGGTGAAATAAAAACAATTACCAATTTGTGGTATTTTTGCTGAGATGGCATGTGAGTCAAAGTCAAAAGTCAACTCAAATGCCACTTCAGTAAAAATCACCACAAATTGGTAATTTTTTTTATTCCACCACAAAATGGTAATTTTTTTGAAATGCACCATAAATTGGTAAAAGTTTTAAATTTTTTCCATAAATTGGCAAAAAGTCCCAAGCACTTAAGTTAAAAAAACTAAATAATCTAAAGAAAAATTCACCGGCAACAGAATTTAGCAAAACTATTTGAATCACAATTCAGTGAATTTAAAATACTTCGCCCAGTTGTATCCATTGTTTTCTCCCATTAATTCACAAAACATTAATGCTAAATGTTGTTTTCTCTATCCATCATCCCTTGCAGATATTATTGCATAAAAATTCCATCCTTTTTACCGGTCAAAAAAAATAAAAAAATAAAAAAGAAATTCCAACTTTTTTAGTGTACAAGAATATTTGGTTCTTAATTGACAAGCAACTGCCTATAACCATCATCAACTACTTCAAAGAACAAGAACTAACGATATTTCAAAATAACAAAAGTTTTCTTTCATACACACACACACACATGTGAATCAACAGGAAAAATGTTAAACTAGAGGATAAATCACCGTCAATGCAGCCAGTGGAGAACCATCAAAAGCAGATAGAACCAGCTCACTCTGTAAAAAGGCTTCATAGAGTTGTCGCTGCACCAAATAAGAGCCATCACACAACTATCGATCATTATTAAAGTACAATAGAAAATGTAGACCAAGCAAACAAACCAAACCTGACAACTGGTAAGTCTTAGCCACACAATCATCTCATTCTTTTTGGAAAGTGTGGCAGTTCCAGAATCATCTTCCTTAAACACTTCATTCTTCAAGCGACGCAAAAAATATGGTTGAATGCGTTCTCTTAGCTCCTGTGGATTAAATATCAAACAGCTGCAAATGAGTTTTGCCACATTTATGAAATTGACTCAATCATTACTAACAGAACAAACAAAGAAGTCACAATCTCAAAGTTGTAAAGTGCAAAGTGTAAAGAATATTTACCACATACATTAAGCAATTTGTCCCTCCTCCCTACTATCCACGTTATGAATATTAGTAAATTCTAAATTTAATGGGCTTACACTAAATCAAGTTCACTCTGTTGTTTATAGTTTTATTTCTGGCAATTTGCAAGACATTTTCCTTTGTTTTATGATATATTACAATGTTTTTATTACGATCAAGGGACATGATTTCAATTTTTCATTTATTGCATGCATTTGTATTGCCCCAATTTGACTCCACAAATTACACAAAGGTAATCAAACCGTTTCTTTTTACCTAACTTTATTATGAATGATGTATTCATCATGTCATGGTTATGTAATGCAGTTCAATGGAAATATATTAGTCTAACTTAGGTGAAAACATATCTTAGACCATCAGTTATCATCAAACTATAGGACATTGATTGGGGTCAATTTACACCTCCAAATCACAACTGCCTCCTACCAATTCTGCAAATAACAATTTCTTTTTCTCCACAAATAGGCCAACATAAAATTTTACTTGTTCAACAGTCCAAAATAAGAAGTTAAAGCTTAAAGAAACAAATTAAAATGATTCATGAAGAGGGAGAGGGGGTCCTCATTTTTACCTCTCTACTTTTATTTTTTATTTGCAACACAAACATATATGAAGAACGATTACTTAAAATCAGAATCTCATTAAAGAAAATAGTTAGGAGACATGAGATCTCAAGCCAAAACGCATAAATAACAATCTAGTAAATATAAATGTATTACCTTTGCAATTGTCGAACCAATATGCTTCTCCCTAGCAGAAGCATTTTTTTCATTTCCACGGAGGATGGCACGCTCATAGTTGTCCTTAAACCTGAGAAATTACCACATTAGATATCATAGGAACCAGAAATTTGATCAAAACCAACAAAGGCATGAAGAAAGTCATTACGATTTGTAGTCACCAAGCAAACTGGGGCAAGCAAAGTTGAACAAAGTCCATAATTCCTGTTTCGAGACAACATAAGCACAAAATTTTACATTTAGAACTTGTTTCTTATTGGAGGAACTGGCATACCAAGGATCTATCTAGATCCAATCCCACAGATGGTACCTTAAGATTGTTTTGAATTGGGGTGCCACTAATAATAATACGATGAGCACTTGGTACCTCAAGCAAACTTTTTGCCCTCTGTGTACTAGGATTTTTTATGAGATGCCCCTACATAAGCACAATGCAGTTGAAGAAATTAATTGCTCAAATAAGAAAATAAAGTTTCCTTTAAATTCAGCTTGAAGAACGTTATAATAAAACAGAATTCAAATAGAAACAAATTTTTTAGGAAAAGAGAGAATTTTGTAAGAAATTTTGGCTGAAATTTACAAAAGACAACCCAGCATATGCATGTTTTCTGACTTAAAATCCTGCATACTCTAAAAAATAAAATGTCACATATATTTCAGTTGAAGTTCAAATATCAAACAAAAGAGAAAATGTTGCTTTTCCCATCGTTTTCTTCCTCTCACCTCCTCTTAACTCTCTCGCTTCTAAACATTATTATAACAATCACAAAGCACTAAGACATAAAACCCAAAACACAGAGAAACCAACATGCTGACAACAAACATTGAACCATTAAATATTTGAAGATTATTATTCACTATGAAAATTTCATGGCTGAAAATGTGAGCTGATATCTTTCCGTATTCTCCCATATTGCCATCTCATTGGAAGATGACTTAAGCTTATGATGAAGAAAGAAAGCGAGATAATGGTATTTGTGATGGTTATTTAAATGATCAAAAAACAGATGAAATTTATTGCTTTATTTGATTTAGATGAGAGCATGAGGAAGAGAAGTGATGAGATGACAACTAGTTATTTTTTCAGTGAAGCTAATGTCTTTTTTTCCCCTCAAATTGTTGAATCTATTTTTTTTTTTTATTTTACAGAAATCATTGATATACATGTGTACATTAGTTTGTTGACACTAATAAGCATTTAATAGAGTTCCCACATTGCAATGATTTATGTCAACTTGGGATAACATAGCAAGCATACACATGGGTAAGAATATATTTTGTAATTTCCCCAAAATTTTGATGGGGGTAACTGGGTCCACATTTAATATAAAGTCAAAAGAGTTATCAATTGATAGGAAAAGATCTCCAATTTGGAACTTCTGGAATCATTATTTCATAGAGCTCCTAACAGCTAATAATTAATGATTTAACTAATTAAAAAATTTTGGTATAGTTATTAAAAACTCAAAAGCTAATGGCTACTGATCCTTCCTAAATTTTTCTAGAATACCACTCCACTTCTCCATCCCAAACAGTTAGCGCAGGTGGATGTGAATGCTTTAGTGCAGGTGGATGTGAATGCTTCTCTACCTCACCAAAATAAACAAAAATTACATCATAAAGTGGACGGTGATTGAATTCCAGTTATATATGAATACGGTGAATTGTATAGACAGGTTTTGAACAGCAGTGGATGGAGGCAGCAATCAGAAAAAATGAAGGCTCAATGAATTGCTAAAAGAAAAATAAATTTGGTGAAAGCATACCATAAATGAATAATAATTCAAATGCAATTCTGTTTATTTAGTTGATTCAATCTTGAAATATTTAGGAACCAACGAATCCAATACCATATCATTTCTGCTGGAGACAAATGGAAATCATGCGAAAATAAATAAGTAAATTCTAATTCTACAGAGTTAGTTAAGGAAAAAAAAGATACTGACTACTATGGAAAAATCAGAATTTAAGCATCACAAGGCAGTTTTCAGCAACTTTCACTTAAAGTGATGAGACAATCATAATATAGCTCAGTTTCCAACTAAATAGTACTTCGAACTGCATGTATATTTTGTTACTGAAGCCAAGGAATGATTAATGAGGCATAAAGGAGGAGAGAAAGAGAACAACCAAGATGTTCATATCCAGGTATAAAAAGAGTGATTATTTTATAGAATAAGCATGCAGGATTACCATATATGGATAAGAAAATTTAGCAATCCTTTCAGAAGCTGAAGGCTCAAAGGGAAAATGAAAAATTGGAAGATGCTATAACAATTCTATAACCTAACAACGCAAGGAAAAGGTGTACTGCAAAATATAGCCCTGGTATCACAATATGTACCTCATCAAGAATCATGTAATCCCATGTATAACCATCCTCGCTTTCCTCACCAGAAAAATAGCCATCTGCTCTTAACAATTTTGAGTTGTTCCGCACTATATCATAAGTCGTAAGGAGAATACCTCTGTCCTGCAAGGTAATAATGGACAAAGAAAATCAGACAAACTTAACTAGATGTATATAATCCGGAACTGAGAAAAGGTAGTTGAACCAATATTAATCATTCTCTCAATACCCAGATCACAAAACATAGGCACAGAACTTCATGAGAAGAACTTCCATTCAACATTAAAAGTGGAATATTTGAACTCTAATTTCAGTCCAGATAAGGTTCTATTTCATCTTAAATTTTTAGGAAACCACCTCCTTGTAGTCTTACTTCAACATAAAATTATAAATCAAGATTTGTTGCTTCCAATTTATTTGTATTTATAATACTTCATGAAATGCATACACGATATATCATGTATTGTAATTAAAGAACAATAACATCAACATGGAAAGCATCAAAGTGTCTAGTAAGACCTGAAGTATATATTGCAGTTCATAATGTCGAGTTTTCAAAGATGTACCAAAGTATCTGCAGTTAAAGGATATAGGCAGTCAGTATTATTAACAGACATTACGTTCAACAACAAAAGAGCTTCAGTCTAACAGCCATACTCCCTAGTTTCCCTTGAAAGACCCACGGTGGCTAGTTCTTTGATCCAATGAGAAAGTAGTGTTTTAGGGGCTACTACCAATGCCCTTTTGATTAACCTAGAATGGAACAGTCCAGCTAGAAAACCACAAATCTGCAAAGATAATGAAATAAAATCAATCAATTGTGCTATATGCCTAACTGCAACAGTATATCCATAAATTTTGCTCATTTTCTTACCTGCATTGTCTTCCCCAGACCCATATCATCCCCTAAGATTCCGCCCTTTCCCAGACAGTGCAAAGACCACAACCACTTTAACCCATCACACTGATGCGGATACAACATTTTTGCAATTTTGCTCGGAAGTTCAAATGTAGATCCCGGACCAGCCAAAGCAATGGATCCCTCATCCTCCAAAATTGAATCGTATGTACAATCATCCAACAAATCAACTGCACTGGAGAGATTAGACGGATCTCGGCACTTCCTATCATGCTTTCCGCCATCTTCAACTGCCTTTTTCTGACTTAAAACCAAGCAATCATCATCATCATCCTCTTCATTCCTAAGAATAGATGCTGAAGATCGACCTGCAAACTGTAATCTCTCATGCACCCTTTTGGATTCTTTGTTCTTCTGTAATTGAGTTTTTTCATTGGTTTTTGCCTGCCTAGTTACACAGTTTTCACCCCCACAATCAATTCTTAAATTAGTTTCCTCTTCTTCAACATTATAAACAAAAGAGCTCCCCACAGCTACCAATTGGTCATCCACTCTTCCACATTCATTCTCCATGAGCCCTTTCTTATTTTTTTTGGTCTCATCCATCTTATGAACAAAACAATCACCTTTAGACACATCCACGACGGTCTCATTGCCATTATCATTGCTCTTATTCAAATCAGATGAACAATCAGATAGATCAAATGTATCTGAAAGTGAAGAGCTAGCACTTGCATATTCAGGCAAATCAACTTCTTTCTCTCTACCTACTCTGCCAAGCAATTCCATACAACCATCGGCCACATTGTCCATGCCTCTCTTTTTCTCAATGGACAAAAGGTCAAGCCTCGAGCTCAAGTCATTAAGAATATCAATGATTTCATTGGCACCCCCATTCCTCTTACCACCGGCCATAGTTTTAGACGGCAGAGGCGAATAAAAATCAATAATATCATCAAAACCAGGTTCATTACCTACAGCTCCTACCCCCTCAGCATTTTCCTTATCTCGAGATGAGACTTTGCACAGGCGGCGTCTTCCTTCAATCTTAACCTTTGTTGGCTTTTCTTCTTGAGCAATTAATTCCCCACAAAAATCATTCGTATTAGTATATATATTATATAAGCACAGCATACTTAAGAAAAAAAAAGGACAAGTTTAACCATTTGCTCATGAAAATGACCTACCAGACGAATCAAAATCGGTGATTCCGAAGAACTGAGGGACGTTGTGATCATCATCATTAGCGACATGCTTGGTTTCAGTTCCTGATGCTTTGCAGAGACGTTGTCGTCCTTCGAGCTTCACCTTGCATGGCTTACGCTCTTCTTCTTCCTCTGTATCGCACAAATTTGACAATTAATAGTTAATAATCAGCATATAAAAGAATTCAAAACCCTAAAATCATAAAAATTATAATATAAAATAAATGAGAGAAAGAGAAAGAGGGAGACCAAAGGAGGATGGTTTAGGAGGAGCAGAGAATTCTTGGAGCAGACGATAATGGCTATCGTTTAGGCTTACTGGTTTCCTGTGACTTCTCTTCTCATCGCCCATTTCTGGTTTTAAATATGCAGCAAAAAGGGAATTCTACTCAACCGAGAAATAACAGGAGAGAGTAAACTTTAAGGAAATGAATGAGCTTGGATGTAGGCAGAGGGGGAATGGAATGGGGGAACTGAATCGCTCTGGCTTCCGTCTTTCTTTGATCTTTTCCCGCTTGCTAGTGAATATTTGAATTTTGTGTCAGCTTTAGCACTTTCCAGGTTATATTTATTTCTTTATTTATTTTAGGAGATGTGTTAATGGAATAAAATATAAAAATAAATAAATATTTTTTAAAATATCAGTAATAATTATATTTATTTTCTCTTATTATTATTATTGGATATTCAGCTTCTCCTTTGGACGCTCTACCGATCATCTTCTTGCTGCTGGTTCTAAATCTAAGATTTTCGATTTTCTTTGCTTACAAATTGAATTTGTGGCGATGTTTCTGTTATTAGCTTGGGTTAATATTTTGGTTGGAGAATGTAACTTAAAAGATCATATTGTGCTTTCATTGCTTTTCTGCTGCAGGCATTTTGCCCTGCAACTTGAGTTAATGTTGATGCTAATTTCTTTTTCTTTTTGTATCTTTTTCTTTTTTTAAGAAAAAATCAGATATTTTTTGGGACTGGAGAAGCAAGAAACAAGTCGCATGTTGGAAAAAGCCACTCAGACTAATCTACACTGCTGAATTGGTTTATGTTCAATTTCTTGATACCACTTTCAAGTAAGCAGTGAAAAGCATTGGATAGAGGAGTAGTTGATCGAACATTGTGTATTTAGGGGTGAGTTCAAAACCTCAATTTTATTACACCAAATGGTTCCTTGTTATAGGTATTGCATACTTGTGAGTCTAAGGCTATAATCGAGCCGAACTTTTAAAAGTTGAATTTCGGTTTGTTAAAAAATTGAAGGACTCAAGCTGAGTTCAAGTTTATTAAATTTTTAAAATTTTAGTTTAAACTCGACTCAAACTCCTCAAAGGCAAACTCAACACACTAACACATATGACTCGGTCCACTACAACTATTGGGCTTATCTCATCTTTCAGCTATATATGCTTTACACATGTGCTAGATATCGATGTTTATAGACTATTCATTTACTTTCTATTTGTCTATGTTTTAATGTGAGATTTTGTATTATAAAACTATACGCCATAAATGCACTTTTCTTTTATTTCTTATTCAACGTGAGATTTTAAATCTCACCATTAGACACTACAGCAATTTATTTTTCATGTATTTTTTTCCAATATATTTATTTTTTTTCAATTAACAATTAAATAACTAATTATGATTGAGTTTTAATTTCTACAATTTATAATAACTTTTATATTTTTTTGAACTAGTACCTTACATTATAGTATCTCAATTTTTTTTGTGAAATTTTAGTTTTATAATGTTTCACTTAGAGAAAAAATAAATTAAACAATGGTGTTTCACATTTTTAGTTTTTACTATTTTCATGTTTAAATTAATTTTTAAAATTTTTTACTTATTAAATTGTTGTATTTACTTAACATTGTTATTGATGTTAATATTAATTTAAATTATAAATATATAATTTTTATTGTATCTAATAATATTTATTTACTTAATAATGCATTACTATTTCATTATATTTACTCGAAATTATAGTTACTTAATACTAATACTAATTTACACAAAAATTATATATTATGCATATATGGTTTCTTATTATACTTAGTCATTTAGGCTTTATTTACTTAATACTAAATTATAATATTTACTTAATATTATATTTACTTTATAATTAAAATTTTATTTACTTAATACAAATACCAATTTACTTCAAAACTATAAAATTTATCATCAAATTAAAATTATATTTAATAATATTTATTTAATTAATATTAATGCTTAATAATTTAAATTATATTTATTCAATACAAATTTTAATTTTAATATTAATTTATACAAAAATTGTATGATTTCATTATTAATATCTAATTGTTATTATAAAATTTGATGATTTTATTACAAATATAATTTTTTTTTACTTGCTAGAATTAAAAACTTTAATTGTATTATATAATACTTACTTAAAGCTATACTTTATATTAATATTATTTTGCATCAAAACTATATAATTATTATTATGACTATATAATTTCTATTATATTTAGTAATTTAAATTACATATAATTTCTAGTATGAGTATATAATTTCTATTTAGGGATAAGTACAAAAAAGTATGTTGTAGTTAGGTGCTTTTTCACTTAGAGGGTTGTGGTATTTTTCGTAACATTTAAGGGTCTATGGTTTGATTCTATTTGCATTTTAGTACCATACTCAGTAATAATGTTAAAAATATATGATATAATGCTAAAATAATATGAATCTTTAATAGTAAAATTATTTACTAAGTAGTATAGCATTCAACTAACTAAAATAAATTAACAATAAATAAAATAAGATATATTTTTTATTTTATTATGACTAAAAAGAAATAACTTTTAAAATAAATTTGTAATATTTTTAAAAGTATCTAAATAGTTATATTGATGGTAAATCACATGTAAAGCATTTTTATTATTGAAAAGGGAGTGTTATATTAAAGTTTTATTACAAAATAATGACGATATTAGTTGATAGGGTACTAAAATGTTAGAAAGTAAAACTACATGCCTCTAAAGGTCACAAAAACACAAGTCTTTAAGTGAAAATGCGTATAACCACAAGGTACATTTTTGTATTTATCCCTTCTATTTAATACTATCACCTAGTACTAATATTTAAATTAACAAGTTAGTAAATGATGATGTTCGCAAGCCCGTTCACAAGCCTATTCATGAGTCTGTTCGCGAATTTAAATGAGTCGAGTCGAATTTAAGGAAGCTCGGGCTCGACTCGTTTAGCTTACGAGCCTCAAAATAAAGTTCAGACTTGACTCGTTTAGTTTAACAAACAAACTTGAACGAGTTTTTTTCGAACTGAGTTCCGAGCGAATCATGAGTTGTTTGGCTCAGTTACACCCTTACTTGTAACAAAAAAAGAAAACCTTACCATGTTGTTAGCAGGGGTGTGCTAGCCTTTCAAGCAAACCAAACTAAAAGTTGAGATTGGAAATGCGTATTGGGTCAGTTCAATTCTCGATTTGCTTGGTTAATATTTTTGATTTTTTTAAACCGAACTGAAATTTTTGTTCGATTTAGTTCAATTTTACATTTAAAAAATTTGGTTAACCAAATAAACTGAAATTTAATATATTTTTATTTTAAATATTATAATAATTTAATAAAAATATTAAAATAATTTATATTTATAAAAATTCAGTTTGGTTCGATCGATTCAGTTTTCATTTTTAAAATGTAATTTTTCAGTTTAGTTCAATTTCTGATTTGATTTGATTTGGTTCAATTAAATTAAATTTTAATTTGATTCGATTAATTTAGTTTGATAAAAAAAATAGCCCAAAACCAACGAAATGTACAGCCCTAGTTACTAGGAGATGTCTCTCACACTTGTCCAAATTACTGATCTCTTCAAGTTCTTACAATATATTGCTTTTTTTTTTGTTTTTTATTGTTTTTATTGTACATGTCTTAATTTAAGAGTGAATCTTGCTAGTTGATCAGTGGCAAATTCAATTCTGTCAATAAGGCTATATATATATATATATATATAGTTCTTACAATATATTGCCTTTTTGTTTTTTTTTTTATTATTTTTATTGTACATGACTTAATCTAAGAGTGAATCTTGTTGGATGATCAGTGGCAGATTCAATTCTGTCAGTAAGGCTAATATATTTTAATGCTCACAAGATAGTAATTTGTATGATTATTTTTTGAATGATAGAATTTTGAGTGATTTATAGTTCCTTGGTGTTTGAAAATCAACATATTTAGTTTTGAAAAATAAAGTTTAGTTTTAAAAAAATTAAAAAATAAAATTTATTGTTTAGTTGTAATATTTTCTAATTTAGAAAATTAGAAAACTATTTTTAAAATTTTTCAAATTACAAAAGGTTTTAGAAAATTATAGGGTTGTTTAGTTTTAGAAAACATTTTTTGTTTTCTTTTCCTTTTGTCACTTTTCATTTTACAATTTTTCATGTTCTCATAATTTTTATTTTTTTATGAAATTTATTATAATAATTTTTTATTTAATATAATAATAATTTTTGTTATTGTAATTCATATGATATTATTTAATATTAAATTATTTATTTTATAAAAAAATTTTAAATCATGCACATTTAATTAATTTTAATTTTAAGTCATGCTACTATTGTAGTGGTGGAGGTAGCGGAGGTTATAGTGGTGGTGGTGTTGGTAGTAGAAGTTGTGGTGGTGATGGTGGTGATGCAACCACTGTGTCAGGAGGCTATGGTGGAGGTGGCGATGCTACAACCATTATGTCAAGAGACTGTGGTGATGGTGGAGGTGGCAGAGTTTGTGGTGATGGTAGGTAGAGGTAGTGGAGGTGGTGGTAGAGATAGTGGAGGTTATAGTAGTGCTGGTGGTGCTACAACCATTACGTCAGGATACTGTGGCGACAGAGGTTATGGTGGTGGTGATGCGGAGGTTATGGTGGCGGTTGTGGTAATGTCAAAATGTTTATTAAAAAATTTAGAAAACAACCTGTTTAGTTTTGAAAAACAATGCCTGTTTTTCAGAAATTTTTTCCAAGAAAACTACAAAATAAAAGTTATTATTTACTTATGATATTTTATAATTTAGAAAACCATTTTCCAAATTTTTCAAATTATAAAAGGTTTTAGAAAACTAATATGGACATTCCAATACTAAATATTCCATCCAAATTCTTCAACCAATGCATGATAAAATATTATTACAAATATCCCTCTTTAAAATGCAAAAATCCCTTACTTTTTAAAACTTTTAAATCTATCAATTTAGTCGAGAAGGACTTAATTGCAACATCTTTTTGAAGTTTTTTGGACTAAATTATAAATTTTTTAAAAGTTTAAAGGTCATCTAGATCTTTGCTCATGACCATTACAACATTAAGTGCAGATCATGACACTTGTAATGCTCAGATTCTGAGCTCCTCACAAGCCTTACTCACGATCGGGAGATGTAGTCATAATGACTGCTCACAATCATGAGCACAGTCCTAACAGATCTTGGAAAATGGTTTTTGCACCTTTTGATGTGCATTTAAACCTCTTTAATGAGTAATGTCTCCTTGATTTTAACCTTTAAAAAGGGTAAATTACTATTTGCCCCTTGTATTTTAGCTTAATACACTATTTCATTCCTGACATTTGAAAAAAAATTTATTCATCCCTGACATTTGCAAAATCGTGTACTATTTCATCACTAACAGAGGACTAATGAGTGTTAATTATTACAAATATTAGGGATGAATAAATATTTTTTCAAATGTCAGGGATGAAATAGTGTATTAGACCAAAGCACAGGGGGTAAATAGCAATTTACCCAATTTTTTTTTCATCATCCAATGATTAAAAACAACATATTTTCTCTATAAATACCTTCCTATTTTATCAATCTTTCACATCACTTCCAAATTCTCAACTTCTCAAAATGTTAAAGATGAGCCTAGTTGGGTTGGACAATTCTTTAATCAAATGCCAATAGTTGAATCCAACTTCAACATAAGATTTGATAACATGGATGCTAGGCTTGACCATTTTGATCATAGAATGGATCACATTAAGCATGATAACCATTATTTGTATTCTTATCACAACCTCCATTGCACTTGGCCACTACCTCCTCCTTCCCTTACTTTTCAAGGACTTCAAGATGAAGATGCTCAAGAGGAGAATCGAGACTAGTTTCTTCTTTTTCTATTTTTATCTTTATGTTTTCTTTATTTTATGTTTGATTTTAGGTTTCCTTTGAATCTTGTTATAGACTACATATCTATTTTCATACCTTATTTACTTACTCTTTCATTATTGAAATCTTATATTTTCTTTGCTACCCACTTCTCTTTTCTTTTATTGCTTCTCTACTCTTTTTTATCTTTGACAAAGGGGGAGAAATAATCAAGTTGTTTGTGCATAAAGGCACGAATACGAACCATTTATTAATCGTGTCAAATATCTGAACCCTAACACGACATGAAAATTAAATAAGTTACATGAACACGACATGTGTAACCCATTTAAATAAATGGGTTAAATGGGTCGTATTAAATTTTATGAGCTGTACAACCCATTTAAATAAATGGATTGTGTAGGTTATAAAATTTAACATGACCCATTTAACTTGTGTAATATCTATCACTTATCAAAATACTATTTTTCATTAAAAAAAACATGCAATAATATCCATAATATAATTAAAATTTAGGAAAATTCATGTTCTTTTAAATAAAATAAGCATACATGACCAACATTTAAAATAAGTAATATTTAAAGCCTTTCATATAAATACACATCAAACTTTTAAATGAAAGTCTAAATTTCATAATTATTTGAGGAATGCGAATGAATATCTTTGTTCAACTCCAAATGCTTTAATTTAAACTCCATAATATCTTTTGCAAGTTCTTCCAACTCCAATCCTTTTGCATCTACACAATAAATAAATAAATAATGAGGTAGTCAATTAATTAGTTAAGATACATGCAAATAAATAAAAAAATAATTAGTTAAGTCAAAAAAATAGATTTTATCTTGTTCTCTAAATAACCAATCTCTACTACAAACTAAAGCTTCAACCATATCAAGTTTTAGTGTACTCCTATATTGATCAAGAACTTTCCCACTATTGTTAAAAGCACTTTTAGAAGCTACTCTAGTAATAGGAATTGATAGAACATCATGAGCTATAGCTGCAACTTGAGGACATCTATACTGATTTCCTTTCTAATAAGACAACACATCTAAGTTTATCTTTCAATCCATTCTTGGCTCATCAAGATAAAGTTCAAGTTAAGTTTTTGAAGGAGCAATATCATCATAATAATCAAAAGAATCAAACTCCTATAAGAAAAATAAATAACAACAAATAATTTCATTCTAAATCTTAATATTTGAAACAAATTAGAAATATGACGCTATTTTCATATTTAAATAGTTCAAATAAATAAATAAATAAAAATATATCATAAGTGCCTTTAATATATCTTTAGCCAAAATAGATTTGGTAGCATCATTATGGATTCCTTGAATGAATTTAGATCCAAAAGCTCTATCACTTGAGTCAACATCAACACTTATAATTTGCACATCTCTAACATTCACATACTCGGAATATAAGAATTCTAAGTTATTTTTAATCTTCTTGGCCTCAAATATTCCCTCATCACCATAGATGTTATGGAGCATCCTACACACCATGAAGATGAGCATGATCAAGAAGGCAAGGATCAAGTTCAAGAAGTTTCTAGTCCGATTAGCATGCCTAAAGGACCTATAACACGGTCTCAATCTAGGAAGCTGTAACAAGACTTAATCCATCATCTACAAGGCTTAGTGAGTTCGGTTAATGAAGGTTTACAAGGACATCAAAGCTTTGGAGTAAATACAGCTCAAGTTCAATACAACTTAATTCAAGTCCAAGTTACTAATAGGTTTAATTAAGTGTGTAATGGGCCATATTTGTTATGGGCTGGTTACGTATGCATGGGATAGCTATTTAAGTATTATTATTTGGGTTTAGTTATGTCAAATAAGGGGCTAGATGAATTTTTCCTTTTAAAAGCCCATTAGTTTTAGTTGATTTCCTATTTTATTTAGGGTTATCTTAGTTTTCCTTGTTGAATAAGGAAAACCTTGTAAAGGCTATATATAAGCCTCAGCCGAATTATTTTTGATTCAAAATTGAAATTTTAAGAAACCTAAAAGTCGTTTGCTTTTATCTTTGTGTTCTTGCGTAGAATACATGTTTTAAGGAACATTCAAGTAGATTGATCACCTTTTTGTGGAGTTTTTCGAAATTGGAATTCAGAAACAAGTTTTCTTTATTCTAATTCTTTGATCATCTAAGTAATCTGATTTCTAGCCTTTTCTTAGGGGTTGTTACTGAATTGAGTATTGGGGTTTTCAAGTTAATGTTTTGGGGGTCCATATATATAAAGGGGTTCTCACGCTTATTCTTGGAGGTTCTGTATCATTTGGTATTAGAGCTTTGGCTCTAGATCAGGTTTTATCTTTTAATTATTTGTGTTCTTTAATTCTAATTTTGTGGATTTTTTTTTGTTCTTTAAAACTTCGTTCTTGTTCTTTGTTCTTTGTTCTTGTTCGCAGCATTGTTCTTGTTTTCTTTGATTAAATTAATTTTCTTGCAAATCTGAATTGTCTTTGCATTTGTAGTGAAGGTTAAAAAAATTGAAAAAAAAGAAAGAAATTCGTACATACAAAAAAAAAGTGAAAAAAAAAGTAAAAAAAAAA
>CATIWM010334037.1:0-10097 GCA_949671775.1 Mallotus repandus | reverse complement strand
AAATTATTGGGGTGTGGGAAACACTTTGAGTGCCACTATTTTGGTGAGATCTCTTTTATTGTATACCTCTAGTGTTAATCTAGAGAAGACTCTCTCTTGTACCTACTAATTTTATAGTGGAAGAATTTTTCGGAGTTTGTCATGTGGACGTAGCCTAACACTAAGGGTGAACCACGTTAAAATTTGGTGTCATTTATAATTATTTATACGGCAGGTTTTACCGCCTATCTTATTCATCTATTGGCCGGTTTGACCGCCTCCATATATTTATTTGTTCGATTATTTCTGCAGTAATTTTTATTTGTCTCAGTTAATATTATTCCGCTGCACCAACGCTATCCAATTTTCCCAACAGAAACTTGGTTCAGTCCTAGATCCCTTCCCTTGCCCACTTGAATGTACTCATTATGAGTAACGCTGCCTCCTCGCAAAGTGCAGTTGAAGCCAGCAAAAATGTCTTCAGTGATGTTAATCACGTTGGAAGCTTTACTGATGCCGCCACGAGTCAAGAACCAAAACCTGTCAAAGACATCTGGATGGCCATAATGCATTCGAACATTTAAAGGGTTGGCAAAAACTCGCTGTGCTAAGGTGACGAAACTTGCTTCCTGATTCGACATGAACCCTGCCAGTGATGGGACAGAACCAGAAAAATTTGTTCTCTGAGTCCTAAAATATTAGGTTTGCGAATTCCGCAGCAGCGCTTATATTCTTCCAAAAGATTTCTCATCTGAAGCGCCTCCTCGAAATAGTTGTCCTGGTTCATATCAATGGTCTGCAATGCATCGCCACGAGTGAAGATGCTGGCATGGTATTGATTCTCAGGTTTTCCTTCTCCAAGTTTAAAGGGTCCCCGCAACTTGATTCTCTAGGTATCAACTTCCTTCTGCAGCTGCTGATCATACTTCGCAAGCACAGAGTAATATTCCTTCTGATCTCCTCCTTCGTTCACCTCGTCGACGTAGGCAATTCGAAGGGCCTCATTATTTTTCATCAAATACAGTATCTCCTCAGCTTGGGGATCATTCTTTGACTTTTGAGCCCATATATCTGGCAGGCAACCACATATATGTATTTCGTCAAAGCAAGACCATACGCTCTGCTATCAGAAATGGAACTGAAAAAACTATCATTGAAAGAATGAGAGTATGCAGATTTGAAGCTATCATTGAAAGAATAAGAGTATGCGGATTTGAAGCTATTTGAACAACAATCTCCCTTCATTGAACCATGTTGTTGTCTCGATCCGTCCCTGCTAATATTTATATCCGAGACAGAATCAAGAGAAGCCAGCATTTTATGAGCGCGATCATAGTACATCATTCCCCTAACAGTGCGAACCAATGTCTGGCCTCTGTAAGATGCCCAAAGCCGAAGATCCCTTCGCTTGATTTTCCATACATCATAATCATTCTCCACACCTTCTCTACGCATCCGTTCTATAAAGTTCTTCCACTCATCAGCATAAACTGTTTGCAGATAATATAGAATAGAAATTCCATCTTCATTCTTAGTTAAAAGTTGTCCTATGCTGTAGACCACTTCTTCATTATAATGAGGCGTCAGGACACTGAAAGCCATCATTTTCTCTACTTGGGGAGATGGTGGCATGTTCATGAATAGGGATTACTAAAGAATGCAATTCTGCGTCTAGCCTCAAGATTGTTGGGGACATTGTCCATAGGATGCCTACAGGTAAGAATTGTGTGCAGTCGCCGTATCTGCCAACAGAAAGTCTCATCACTGGTATCAGGCAATTCAACTGCATTCTGAAAAAGCAGCCCTGCCATGGCAGCAGGATCCCGAGGAGCTAAACCACGTTCCCTCAGTTTCCCAACTGTCTTCTTCTGTCTGAAAAAATCTTGCACAACAATGTCAAACAAAGCTTGCAAAGCATTCACCACCTGATTAATGTCTTGTTTACTCAACAGCTCAAGGGGTTGAATCAATATCGTATGAGAATATGTTAGAGCAACCATTCTGAAAATCTCAGTGAACTTCTCATTCTGCATTGAGTGATCAATTTCTGAAATAAGACAGTGATAATTGAATGGTCGAAAGTGTTGAACTTGATTGATCTCAAGCAGCAAGCGCCTGATGCTGTCATAAGCTTCTATAATAACAGCACAGCGCCTATACTCATTCTTGCATATCTTGTGCCAGAGGAACTGATCAGGAGCATCAGCCAACTCTTGAGCTATGTTAAGAGCAATTTGCAGCTCGTTACTTAGGAGAACACAAGGCCAACGGATAGCTCTAACATTCCAAGAATTTTGTGTCAGCTCCAACAATTCAAGCTCGCCATCAGAGATGATATCCTCTTCCCTGAAAGTTGTTATAATTTCATTCCAGATTAAAGCAAACTTATTCATCTCAACCTGGTTAGACTCCAAGTTTCTTGTTGCACTTAATAGCGACTGTTCTGAGATGAGATTGAACTGAACAGCATTTGTAATGAACTTAAATCTCAACCTGAATTGTTGGATGTTTCGAATTTCACCCAAATGTGCTAATAAGCCCACTACAGAACCAGCATAAGAGGAAAAAAAAAGAGTACCACATCTGCAAATCCATGAGGTAAATTAATACAACAGGAAGCCACGGCAACCCTACTGCAAATAGGTTACTTGTCCTGCCTGTGAAACTCTCATGCCATTTATAATTCACAACCTTCTCATTCAACAATTGTTTCGATGGATTAATCATGGGCTTGATCTGCAAAAAGTAACTGAAAGTAAATTTGGCAGCTAAAACCACAACCCAGAATAAACTATACCTGATACTATCAACTGGCCCCTCTCTCATTTCACGGCCAACGAAACTCCTATCCTGAAACCACCATGACAACAAGTGAAAAATCCTCCAATTCTTCCTAATCCGAGGGAGCATGTATAGAGCCCAATCCAACAATTTAGGCAACACAAACAATAAAGTGATCTTAAAAAAATTCACAATCTTCCTATTAGCCTCAGTAGACCACTCCCCATCTTTGTTCTTTTGACTCCAAATCCTCCCATAGAACACCCAAAACACAATTATCTATCCTGCTGATACCACACATTTTAACACCATTTTAACCCTAATACACCAACTCTTCTTTGAGACCAAACTATATTGCGTCCTTGCATCAAGCAAAGACTGCAAGAACTGTAACAAGCTCCAAGCATGGAAGATGGTCAAAACCTGAACCTGAACATTCTTGTCTTCCGTTGCCTACCATGGATAAGTCTTCTCTTTCCAAGCAACAATAATTGCAGCTTGTAAGAACAGTACCAGCATAACCCATAGCCTCTAGAAACTTCTAAACAAGTTCCAAAACGACCTCTGCTCTACCAACCCAGTTTTTCTAACATGCTTTTGTCTACTTGAACTCGCAATGAAATTACTTCTAACATCAATAGGCCACTTCAATTCTTCAAAACACTTTTTACTCCAAAAATACTCATTTAGGTCATCATAATTTCTCCACGCACCATGGGGCGCTGTACCATTTTACTACTTTCAACCTCTGCTTGAAGTGTTTCATAGATGAGCCTGACAACAGAGTTAAGAAAAGCATCCTCAGCTGAATAAGAAGGCTTCACAGTCACAGGCTGCCCTGAGAACTGTTAATTTTTTCAGAGAAGAAAAAACGGAAGAAGCGCTGAAGCTTGAATTCCTTAAGTTTTATTAACTGAACTTCAACTTAAATACACACTAAGCTAATGATTACAAGAGAAATTAACTAAAACAAGTAATCTAAAAAGCTGAAAAAGTAGCACACAATATCAGTGTGTTTTACAAGCAAACCATGCATGCAAATGTCTTAAGCATGCTGTAAATTATGATTAACAAAGCTCTTAAATCAAAATAAGAAAACAACATGCAGCAAACAGAGACAAAAAAAATATTCAGAGCATGCTTGCTTGCTAACAATCTCCTCCTTTGGCTCTCAATTTGTTGCAAATTCTTCAAGACTCACCATGCCTATGAGGGATCTCATCTTCTCAAATCTGTTTCCAGACAAAGGCTTGGTTAATATGTCTGCAAGTTGATGCATTGAATGAGCAGAACTTCAAGCTCACTTTGAGCTTCCCTAACAACATGAAACTTGATCTTGAAATGCTTTGTTCTTCTATGAAACATGGGATTTTTGACAATCAATACTGCAGATTTGTTATCACAATGGATTGGTGTAGGCTTCTCTTGAAGAAGTGCAAGATCAAACATGAGTTTCCTAAGCCAAATAGCATGATTTACTGCAGCTGTTGTTGATTGTGCAACCAGCTCCTGCTTCTTTGAACTCCATGTAAATGCACCTGAACCAAAGGAAAACAAGTACCCAGATGTACTCTTCATATCCTCACTTGAACCAGCCCAATCACTATCGCAATATTCCATCAAAATTGCCTCTTCATTTGATTCTTTAGCAGAGAAAAATGCTACTCCATAGCTTGTTGTCCCCTTCACATATCTCAACACTCTTTTTGCTGCCTTAAAATGTAAATCAAAGGGTGAGTGCATAAATCTTGGTAGTAAACTAACAACAAACATAATATCAGGCCTTGTAGTTGATAAATACAGCAAACAACCAATCAGACTTCTATGTTTATTTTGACCAAACAAAGCAGCCTCATCATTCTTAGTTAGCTTAGCATTCTGAAATAAGGGAGTGCTAATTGGCTTGCAATTCTGCATATCAAACTTTTCAAAATCTCTGCTGCATATTTTTGTTGACAAATAAAAATTCCTTGTTGCATTTGACTAATCTCCATGCCAAGAAAGTATGTCATTTCTCCAAGGTCAGACATTTGGAACTCCTTCATCATTTGAAGCTTGAATTGCAAAATTTGATTCTTGCTACTACCTACGACCAACAAGTCATCCACATACAAAGAAACAACCAAAAGCTCATTATTAGTTGATTTAACATATAAGGTTGGTTCACTCAAGCTTCTTTTGAATCCCAAACTTAGAAAATAATCATAAACTTTGTTATACCAAGCTCTAGCGGCATGTTTTAACCCATAAAGAGCTTTCTTCAATAAGCAGACCTTAGATTCATTCCCAAGCATCACAAATCCTTCAGGCTAATCAACAAACACTTCTTCTTCAAGCGTTCCATTCAAGAAAGCTGATTTAACAACTAATTGATGAATTTTCCAACCTTTGTGAGCTGTAAGTGAAAAGAGCATCTTGATAGTGTCCAATCTTGCTACTGAAGCAAATGTTTCAGAGAAATCAACTCCAAATTGCTAAGCATAGCCCTTCACCACCAATCTAGCTTTTAGTTTGTTCACAGAACCGTCACCATTCAGCTTGGTCTTGTACACCCATCTCACACCTATGACTTTTTTGTCAGATGGCCTATCTACAAGAACCCAAGTTTGGTTCCTATGAATCATTTCCAACTCCTCCTGCATTGCTTGCCTCCAACCAGCATCTTTTGCTGCTTCCTCATAGCTTGAAGGTTCAAGAATAACAATGTTACATTGCTCATAAATATCAACTAGCATTCTTGTCTTCTGCCCACCTTCAATCTCAACTGAGTCATGTTGCTCAACCAAAATTTCAGGCTCATCAATAGTTGCATCTTATTCCTGGGGATCTTTCAACTTAAGGAATTGTTGTTTTAGTGCAACAACTCCATCTTCCCAATTCCAGCTAGCTTGTTCATCCACCTTCATATCTTTGTGGATAGTTACCTTGTTGTTATGTGGCTTGTAAATTCTGTATCCTTTGGCATTGGTGCTATAGCCAACTAGGATACCAATTTCAGACTTTTCATCAAGGTTCCCTCTCTTTACATCTAGAATATGAACATGGCAAATACTACCAAAAATTTTGAGGTGAGCAATAGAAGGTTTAAAACCATACCTGGCCTCAAATGAAGTTTTCTCCTCCAAGGCATTTGTTGGCAGCCTATTGAGCAAATAAACAGCAGTATTTACTACTTCTACCTAAAACTTCTTTGGTAATCCCTTCTCAAACAACAAATACCTTGCCATTTCCATGATGTTTCTATTCTTTCTTTCACTCACACCATTTTGTTAAGGTGTGTAAGTGATTGTAAACTGCTGCTCAATGCCTGCATCTTCACAAAATTTTTAAAATTTGTCGAATTTATACTCTGTGCCATTGTCTGATCTCAGCATCTTTAATTTCTTCCCTGCTTGATTCTAAATCCAAGCTGTAAACTTCCAAAACAAGGCTACAACATCTGCTTTGCTTACAAGAAAATAAACCCAACACATTCTGGAATAATTATCTATGAACATAATAAAATATTGACTTCCATTCAAAGTCGGTATTCCCATTGGTCCACAGATCTGTATGCACCAGTTGAAGCTTTTCAGAAGCTCTCCATGATTGACCAAAAAAAAGGAGCCTCTTTTATTTCCCTTTCTCATAGACTTCACACACAGCACCATCATAATAAATTACAAGTATATTATGCACAAGATTCAGCTTACACATCTTTACAAGAGAGGAAAAGTTGAAATGCCCAAGTCTTTTGTGCCAAAGTTCTAAGACATCAATAGAACTAGGAAGTGCAACCTCACTAGACCTTAAATTATGTAAGTCTAATGGGAAACTTCTATGGTGCATCCTAACAAACAGCACCTCTACACCATTAGGATAATATATTGCACAAGATTTATTTTTGAACACAAGAGAGAAGTCTTTCTCTAGCAGCTTACCCACATTAATCAAGTTTTGATCAATTTCAGGTACATAAAGAACATCAGAGATTGATTTTATACCTGAAGGTGTTTTCATAGTTACAACACCTTTACCTCTTGCTTGTATTTTTAACCCATCACCAATTCTCACTTTAGTCCGGCATGTTCTGTCTCAGCTGCTGAAGAGACTTTCATCTACTGTCATGTGATGAGTGCAGCCACTATCTATGAGCCAAATCTTATCATTGTTCATGTCTGGGCAACATATAGTCATGAACAGCCTCTCCTCCACGTCTTGTGGTTCTGCAACAAGGGCTTGCTGATTTTGCTTCTTATTTCTGCAAATCCTTGCAATGTGTCCCTTTTGCTTGCAAATCTTGCAATGAGCATCCGGTCTTCTCCAACATGATTTTTCTCTATGGTTAGACTTACCACAGAGAGAGCACACAAGGATTTTCCCTTTCTTTTCTACTACACTGCTACTTTCCGCATGAGTCTTCTATCTACCATCACCATTTGCTAACACCATGTTGCCACTAGACTGGACATGCTTCTATTTTGCCACAAAAGCTCTCTTAGTCACTCCATTCTACCTGAAAGTTCTTCTTGTATCAAGAGCTTCAAGTGAATTTATCAAATCTGACAGCTTTATAGCAGCAATATCCTTCAATTCCTCAAGTGAAGAGATCTTAGACTCGAATTTCTCAAGCAAACTAACTAGGATTTGCTCAATAATCCTTTGATCAGTAATAGGTTCACCAAGCAATCTGATTTTGTTTGCAAGAGCTGTAATTTTATCAGTGAAATCCTTCACATTTTCATTCTCTTTCATTCTGTCAAGCATGAACTTTCTCTTGAGATTTATAATCTGCATCTGTTTTGTCTTATTATTGCCATAGAACTCCTCCTTCAAGTAATCCTAGCAGTTTAAAAGCAAAGAATCTTCTCAAAGATGGATTCAGAGACTGCTATATGAAGGCAGCTCTTGGCTTTGAATTTCTTAGCCTTCTCTTCATTGAAATTTCAAATCTAAGCTACTATTGGATTTTTTGGTAGAGGGTGAAGATCTCTATCAGTTTCAACTATCTCCCATAAGTCAAGAGCTTGAAGATAACATTGCATCTTGACAGCCCATGAAGAATAGTTGTCACCGTTAAGAATGGGAGGTGAAATGAATGAAAAAGCACTTGATGCTGTAGTATTTGCCATTTTAAATCTAAGAAAGACAGTAAAGAAAGGAGAAGAAGGGATGGTGTTTGGGTTTAGACAGGTTGCTCACTTGTTTTCTCTTAAGAAATGAAAAAATGGATTTTAGCTCACAAGTCCCTTAAGAACATTAGAGCTCTGATACCAATTGTTAATTTTTTCAGAGAAGAAAAAATAAAAGAAGAGCTAAAGCTTGAATTGCTTAAGTTTCATTAACTGAAATTCAACTTAAATACACACTAAGCTAATGATTACAAGAGAAATTAACTAAAATAAGTAATCTAAAAAGCTAAAAAAAGTAGCACGCAATATCAGTGTGTTTTACAAGCAAACCATGCATGCAAATTTCTTAAGTATGCTGTAAATTATGATTAATAAAGCTCTTAAATCAAAATAAAAAAACAACATGCAGTAAACAAAGACAAAAAAAATATTCAGAGCATGTTTGCTTGCTAACAAGAACTTGTCAACGTAACTCTTGAGTATCTTGTTTAACTTCATGGCCATATTGTGGAAGATGTAACAAATGCATTCTGGCATGAACTGGAGATTTCCTGCCTCTCCCCAGATCAGGAGATAAAGAGAAATGTACAAAAGCTCACGGCAGAGATCATGGTTTGGCTGGAGATTAGATATTAGAATATTAGAACTCATGTCAAGAAATGAGCACCAATTTGTGTAGTTTTCAAGCAACTTTGTTCGAAAACTCCTGACTGAGTCAGCATCAAGAGAGTCAATGTCATTAAAATCTGTAGTAAGGCACATTTAAGCATTGGCAAGGTGAAGCACGAGGTGCTCCCTCTATTTTTTAACGTTATCCTTTTGAAAGCCAAAGAAAAGAGCTAGCCAATCTAAAAGGTCCATAGCAGGATGCAAGTACTTAGCATGATCATGATGCATTGGCATTCGAAGAAGCTCAACTGTGTATAATGTTGCCACCATTACTCGAACCTCATGAAACTGCAGTGAGGGGTGGTGGTTGGCATTGAAACAATAGATAGGGATGATGTTGTAAGGCTTCTTGTCTTCATGTTCTCTATTGGACTGCGTTGAGCTGAAAGAGGTGCTCTCATGGAGCGTGGACATGACATGTATGCCCTGTTCGCTTGCCAAGTATAGGTTCTTGTGGATTTGTCACACCGAAAGGAAAATGATTGAAGTAAAGAAGATAAAGAAGACAAAGAAATAATAGAAAGAGTGAAAGCATGGAAAAGAAATATATATTTGAATTCTATTGTTATTAGGGATTTATAAAATTAATTTTTATTTATTTTCAAAAAATGATAGTTTGTTATAGTCTATTATTTAAAAAAAAGAATTATTATTAAATGTTTGCTGGTTTAAAGTCTAATTTTTTTATAGAATGTGTTTGAATGCAAGCATTTGAATTAAAATCATAAAATTCAAATACTAAACTGCAAACTTTTTTTTTAATATTAGTATTTTTAGTAGTTGGGGAAAGGAAGGTGGAAAAGGAGCCCCACACCTTAAGTAGGACATTGAAGGCTTCTAGCATTATAACAAATAGGATGGTATACTTACATATCATTTCAAATTTTTATTAAATAAACTTTTAAAATTTATTGTCAATTTGTTTCAAATTCTATGGATATAAATTCATGTAGTTGCAAAATATGGGATTTAGCACTTGTTTGGTTCAATTCCATTAAGGAATTCATTTCATTTGGAAATAATTTTCAAATGGAATTTATTTGTAAATAAATTTTTATTAATGAAGTATGTTTGGTTTAAATGAATAATTTATCAAATTCATTTGAAATGAATTCCATATTTTGTTATATTATGTTTGGTATAAATCTTAAATTCATGTTTTTTTCAAATATGCCCTTTTAAATATAAAGATGCTTTTGAAAATAAAAGTAAGGAGGGGTGTTTTAGTCATTTAAAAGTATAGACTTAAAATTTATGCAATTCATTTGGAAATTTCAACCATTTTGACAGAATTTGGTTTAGTTATAATCAATTCCACAAATTTAAAAATTTGGAATTGCAAATGAATTCCATACAAAATTCATTTAAACCAAACATACATCATTTGGATTTCTAAATGAATTCCATAAAATTTTGTGGAATTCATTTATACCAAACACACTCTTAATTGAAATCCAAATTCATACGCAAATCTCTTACATTCAAACAATCTCAAAAATTATAGAATTATATATATATATATATATATATATATATATAAATGAAAAGTGGAAATCG
>CATIWM010333949.1:0-13496 GCA_949671775.1 Mallotus repandus | reverse complement strand
CAAATCAAGTCTTACAAACAAGCTTTAACTAGCAATTACATCCACTAAATTGCCAATTTACATAAGCTAAAAAACACTGCTTATACATAAGATAACAAACAATAAACACAACTAGGAAAATAAACCATGAAACAACAAGAGCAAAAATTGCCATTTTCATCTTCTTTTTGCATCTTATGGATTCTTCATGGCTGGCTTTCTTCAGTCTTCTTAAATCATGCCAAACTTTTGCAATTACATAATCAACCTCACTATCACTAGTGGCTCCTCTGCTTCTCTTAATTGCCTTCAATTGACTATTTTCTTCTTTAAGTATTTTTTTCTCAATCTTCAAATGATTAATAATATCCCTATTTCTATCACTCATTGCATCATCATGCCACTGAAAAAAGCCACAACTATTTCCCTGTTACAAAATCACCATTTTTATTCATCACGTCCTAAGTTTTTTAGAAATACAAATACAACAATCAAAAGAAAAGAAATTCTCAATCCAACTTACCTCATAATTTCGGCAGCCATAGAACCTTCGTCCAAGGTTATTCTCAGTCCACGATGTCCACCTGGGTGCTTTTACTCGACAATGGCAGTAGATTGGAGGTCCCTCATAATCCATCTCAACATTCCTTTGCCTTGACCTTGTCATTCTTGATGATGATGACACAGATGAAGCCATTATTCCTCAATATCTTCCTTTGCTTGAGATTTCTTTATGATATTCTAGGGTTCAAGTGCAAACTTTTTTTTTCTACGAAGGAGACAAGCCTATTTCATTCTCCATTAATGAACTCAATAACAACTACATTTTTTAACCGACAGGAGATATTAAATTTAACGGCCATGTCATTAATGCCCCTAACAGAACCCAATACCGTCTGTCCAGCTAGGCAAATGGGGGCTTAAATGATCCAAAAAATGGAAAACCCTAGCTTATTTGAGCCAAAAAGTTGATGGGGGGCTTATTTGAGCCTCGATGAAAACGTTAGGGGCAAATTTGAACCTTTTCCCATTTTAAATTGACAAAACATATACAAAATTTTTTATTAATCATATTTAAATTGACAAAAAAAAAAGAGATATTTAGTATATGTCTTATAGTTATAATTCATTATTTTTATTCATAAATAAATATCATTTGATATATAAGCAGTTGAAATAATATAATGAGATAGTTTAGTATTCCTTATGAAGTTTAATAAAAGAGTAAGAAACCAGTATATGGATCATATACGGATCATATACAGATGATATATGAATAATATACTAATTATATACATTTATTATGCTTGAAAGTATGATTTTGATTATTAAATTCATATGTGCCTAATGAACTAAAAGCCATTTAGTTTAATACATTTGAATTTGTTGTATGAATATACGTATATGTTTCTTATAGATTATTTTAGGAGCATATTATAAATGACAAAGTTAATTTTTTAAAATAAAATTTTGAGCTTAATCTTTTTATATTAAGAAATAAACATTGAAAAACCTTTTTATATAAAATTTATACAACTTTAACTTTAAACTAATTAATGTAACTATGAGAAGAAGCAACCTAAAAAAAAACCCTTTAAATAATTGCAAAATCTTCTTTTTCCACCTTTGTAGGGATGCCAATATGGACCAAAGGACCCTGCATGTTCATGTAAATTTTTGTTGATAGATAGGTCTATGGAGAAAGCCCGTGTGATATTGATATATATATATACATACACACACACTATCATAACTGAATTTCAAGGGTAAGATTATGGCCTCTAAAAGCAAAAGCAATGATCCCCAAAGCATTGAAAACGTTGAAAAATCATAGTTATGTTCTCTTCCTCTTTGATTGGATCATAAGATACACCATTGAGCCTTCCTTTAATGATGGATACTAGCCACATTATTGTACAGTAGCCTATGGCAGCAACAACTCTAATGAGAGAATCTCAGTAATAGAATTTAAGTTGGGCAGCTGAGATAGAAGCATTGCAGCACCTGTAAACCCCAAGTACCATTCGACTGTTATCAATGGCTTAGCGGAGCAACCATGGCCACCGCACACAATTTGGTAGAAAAGCTTCTAAGTGGATCCTCCCACTATAATAAGGGTAATACATGTTCTAGTTAATAAATACAGGATTGGGAAAAATGCAAAACAAAGGACAAGACTGCAACAGAACCAAAGAACACCACATCGAAGCAACCAAAATCTAACAGGATTATGAAAACCTTGTTTTTCAAATTGAAAAAATGGGTTTATACTAATTTCATCATTGAAGTTAAAAAGAAACAAAAAAAATATCAGTGTAAAAGGGATAAACAAAAATTAAAATCTCAATTAAAAGCAATTGGTAAAAGTATCTCAAGCAAGGGAATTAAGAATGGGTCTGCTACAAGGGGATCAACAAGATGGAAGGTGGAGATGTGATGGTAACGATAGTCACTACAAGAAAAACATTCATTAGTGATGAAAAATTAATGAGGGTAAGAAAAACCTCTCACTAAATGTGTAATTTCATAGTTATTTGTGAGGGTAAAATATCCCCTAACTAAAACCTTAGCTATTAGTGACATAATTTTAATTTTATACTAATTAAATTATGATACCATCGTTATTGGAGTGAAAATTTTTAACGCCCAGCTCTTCCCACCAAAAAATTCTATCATTCCTCATAAAAAAATAAAAAAATAAAAAGAAAAACGTAATGACCATTCTTTTAACCTAACCCATCTTTTTTTCCCTGTACATTGTAAACCTTTTTCTATAATCAATTACCATATTCTCTGCTAGAACCCTTTCCTCTTTCTCTCTTTTCTAATTTCCTAATCAATTTACCTAATGGGTTAGCAAAGAGTTCTTAGTCTAATCTTGATAGGTTTTCTCAATAATAAATCGAGTCTTTTTTAAGATTGTTGTGGTTGTAATTACACAACTCAAGCTGAAGAACTGGGTAAGATCGTTCCTCATTTACTTCAACACAAAAATTTCCCTTTTCTTTTAACAATTTTCTATCTTAATTAGAAAATGGAGGCACAATTGAGATTGATGTCCGTTAGAATTGGTACTTTTATTAGCTTGGAGGTTATTGTACTTTTATCAACTGGGTTTCTTTGAAAGTTATTCTCAATCAGAGTTCTTCTCAATCATTATTCTCCATCTTGACATTATTCTCAATCAAAGTTGTTCTCCTTAAGCACCAAAACTTTGGAGGTTATTCTTATCACTACTCTTCATCTCTAAAGGTTATTCCTAATCAGAGTTTTTGAAATCGAGGATTTTTCCTAATCAAGATACATCATCATCATCATCTTATGACTACAAATTAGTGCCTTGGTTGAATTGGGAGGAGTGGGAATGGGTTAGAGACTCTTTATTCTCTGATTCTCCACACAATGTAGCCTCTGCCATTAATAGAGTAAAGCTAAATTTCATTCTATATTAACATAAATAGCTGAATAATAATACTAGTTATTATTTTTTTTATATATGTAGTAGTGATTAAATCAATTTTTATTTGATGGGTACTTTTTTTTAGATATCGAGGCGAAGCAAAGGATGCTTACATGTTGTGATTGATTTAATAGCTTCAATTATTGAAATTATGTAGAAAGACCCTTTTTATAGGTGATGATTTCTATTATGAATTAATTTCCATTTGGTTTTTTTCCTTAAAAGAATTCATCACAAATAATTTATCATTGTTATCTCATTGTAGAAAGGACCTACCAAGTGATGCATTACACTAAGAGCAAATGTTGGCTATGCTGTATTGCATGGCAATCTTGAGGTGTGATTTCATTGCTTCCCTATGTTTTTATTCTTTCTTCTTTTTGGGTATATTATGATAATCATATATGTGTCTGTTTATGTGTGTAAGACATTAATCTGTAGTAAATGGGAATTATAGCATTAGGTGCTTTCTAGCCCTCAAAATGCTACTTTTGAGTTGTTAGTTATTTACATTGATTTATAAGAATTTGTTGATTTCGTACATGTTTATAATTATAGAAGTTTGGAAAGTGAACTTCTATGATATTACTCTTGTTCATTATCAAAATGTTGGTCATGGTTATTCGTAAGGTTGATCTGATTACTTCGCTTAGTTTTGTGCAAAT
This sequence comes from Mallotus repandus, assembly GCA_949671775.1. Lineage (NCBI taxonomy): Eukaryota > Viridiplantae > Streptophyta > Magnoliopsida > Malpighiales > Euphorbiaceae > Mallotus > Mallotus repandus. The sequence goes on along the minus strand of CATIWM010333949.1, from coordinate 9,392 downwards.
ATATGTGCAGATGATGTGAGACTCGTAGGCTTATGTTGACTTTAATATTTTTGCAAGCTTGTTAACTGTGCCGTCAAAAAGACACAAAAAAAAATGAAGTTTCAATTGTAGAGGCAACTGCTGCAATTGGCATTCCACCTACACTGATTGACATTCGCCATGGTAAGCTTTTATCTAGTCCATTGCAAACATTATTTAACTAATTTAGCCATGGAAAAATAGAATTTACTTAATACTGCTGATTTTTTTTGGTAATTTTTCCATTTTACTCTTTTTTAAAACATAAGTAACAAATTGATGTTCATACAGGAAAAAAAATTCTTGTAATTTGAGTTCTTAAGTGTTAATATGTTGGTGCTCTGTCTTCTTCTACTTAATTATTTGCTTTCCACTTACTGAACTTAGCATTGTGATTAATATAAGTTGTGTAAAGAAGTCATATAGCTAGTAGTTGTCCTAGTGCAAGTGCATGCATTTACTCAACATCTAAAATAGGACTCACCTATGTTGTTGTAGAAGTAGCAGAAGCAACATTAGTATTAATGTCTGCTACTATTTTTTATTCACACTATTGAACTTAAAGATAATTGCTATTTTCTAATTCTCCTTAATTGGAGATCTGAATGCTCTTTTCACTACTATCAACCATGAGGTACCACTCTTCTTTCCCATAGAGATGTACATGAAAAACACATTACAGTAGAACTAGTTAAGTGTATAAGGGATATAGAACCAAATGTACAAAAGTACATGAAAAAACACATTATCAATGCTCTCACTTTCATATGATATAAAAAATATACATAAAAATATATACCAGTACTAAACTGGTACTTGATAAGTCATCTTTTGTATTTAACTTGTTAGTTCTTTTCTCTCTTGGCCATTTAACCATTTGACCATTTATTAAAAAAAATTTGAAAAGAAAGAATCTTAAAGGGTTTTTTTCCTTGAAAAAGAAAATTCATGTGTAACGGGATTATTTGTGCTAGTTATTCCATCAAGTTTAGTTTTTGTTTGTAGAGTTTGAAGTTGCTAGAATTTTTATATTTTCAAAGTAATTAAATTGGGCATGATTTTTCAAGAATTCAATTATGCATATGATTTTGCAAGAATTCAATTGTGCAAAAACAAGGCCTTGAAAGTGTTGGACTTTAATTGATTTTAGTAAAAAGGAGAACATAATTCAAAAAACTAAAGGTAATGGTCTTTTATGGTTAGGAAAAAAATGTGAAAAATGTAAGAATCAGTTAAACATGTGATCAATGTAATAATTTACTTTTAATAATTAATTGATTAATGATATAATTTGTTGTATTGATATGTTAATGATTAAGTGGCAACTTGATTAGGAAAGCTAATTATTATGGTGGCTAGTTTTAACTTTGTACATTAGCTTAAATCTTCTATTTTGGAGTTATAGAATTTAGCCTCATTTTAGTTTTGAATTTAGAGGAGTCAAGGAAATTTTTTTTTCTTTTATTGTTATTGGCTTTTAGCATGTATATTGTTGATTAATTTGTGACTATAGCACTGATGGCTCATTATCATTGTTTATTTCTGCAAAAAGCCACGTCTTTAATTTAGAGGGTGGTGGTATGTGCATTTTTATGGGCTTTTTTTTTTTGTAATTGTTCTTCAACTATATATTTTCCTTTAGTTTATTTTACTCATCTACAATGGTCTTTGTAGATAATGTAAAAACTTACTAGAATCACTATTTGGAAATCATTCAAACTAGAGAAACTTCTTAAAATGGTTTATAGTTTTTATTCTATCTGGATAATTGCATCTGACTCTAAACGTGATTATCTCACTTTTCCTAAGGTTTATGAGAAATTGGAAGATACATGATCAGGTTGGAGTTTATGCTCTTGTTGCTACTTATACTAAAATGTCAGCTGCTCTGCTGTACTTCTATTTGATTCTCAATGAGTATAATTCTTGTTACAATTTGATTTACTACAAGCCTATGGCTTGATGGATGGGTGCATGATTTTTTGTTTGCTGCTAGTATTCATTATTTGAAAACATGCTTCGTTTTTTACATGCCAGTGAAATACAAGATAAATTTGGCAAAAATTACCTTTGCTTTATTGTGTACCTTCAGATCTATGACTTCAACACCACATGTGTCTTTTTATATTGGAAAGAAAAGAGTTAACTTCAAAATGTGAGCAAATCAAAACCTCTGTTGAAGCAGCTGAATTAGTGCATAAGTATGATATGATTGCTCGCTCGTCTGCATTAGCTGAAGCAAAGAAATGAGAAGAGAGCTTGAAGAAGGCTTTAGGTGTTGAGACAGAGTGTATTGCAAGTGTAAGGTTTTCCTTCTTAAGTTATGTTTTTTATCATTGTTGTACACCTCTTATTGTTTTCTAATGGGTTTTAAAGATTGAGAAGACCTTGTATGAGATGCGTACTGAAGTTGTTGAAATTAAGGTTGCAGCTAATTGTAAAATGACTGAAGCATGCAATATGGTGGAAGAGGCTCAGAAAATGTACATAGATGCTGAGGCTAAACTGCATGCTACAGAAGGTTTACAAGAAGAAGCTAGTCAATATCGTCATGCTACAGCTCCAGGAAGTTGAAACTCGTGAAGAAGATCTTAGCAAGCGTATTAGCACTTTCAAAGCTAAGTACTATATTCATACTTTCAATCTATAAACTTCTTCAATCCTGTAAGTTCCCCACAAATCAAAATTTGGTGAAGGTGAGACATTGGACAATGTTGTCTTATTTTTTGTAATTGTTGTATAGGAGGATATTCTTGTTCAAATTAAGAATGGCTTCCCCGAACAAGCTTTAGTTGGAACTACAACAAATGGCAATGACCTTCAGCAGGTCTAATTTATTACTTTGCTTTTTTTTTTTCTTTAAAAATTATTAGTTTGTTTTACAAATGATTCAGTTATGTTCTGTTTTAGTGATGTTCAACATTGATTTTTATGCTTATTGTTGTTTTGTAGGATGTTTAAAACTACAGATATTGGCATCATTTTTTTTGCTTCGAATACTTAGGTAAAATAGAAATCTTATTACTTTTACATGCATATCAATAATAATATTTGTGTTATACAAATTTAAATAAGTGGTTGAATTTTGATTTGTGCTAGTGAAATTCTTTTTCTATTTAAATTGTTGTAGGTTGCTTCAAACAAGAAGTTCAAGCAAGGATCGACATGACTTGTAATATTTTTTAGTAAATATCAAAGGATCCACACAGATCCATATGTATTTTTGCCTACCTTAGTAGAGATCAAGAAATATTGATATGTATAAAATATTATATTGTGGAACAAGTTTATTGATATTTTTAATTTTATTAGTGATGGAATGTCTTTTATTATATTGAGATTTTATTTTTATTATTACAAAATTCTTTAATGAGGGTGAAAATCAATTAATGGCCAATAAATTCATTACCAAAACTGATTTTATATAATGATGGTATAACTCATCACTAAAAAGCATCATTTAGTGACCGGTAAATGTAGATATAATGAGGGAAAATCTGGTTCTTAAGTTATTAGATAATGAGGGGAAGATAGTGAATTAATGATGGGATTTGGTGTCATTGAAAGAACTTTCTAATGATAGTAATTTACTTTCACTATATACTTATTAATGACGAGACCTATTCCTGTCATTATTTACTTTTACCCGCGGAGGCAATAACCACGGGCTATGACGGGATATTCTAAATGTCTTTTATGATGGTTTTTGAGCCTTTAACCCCGATTTTTCCGCTCATTACAGACCAATTTTCTTGTAGTGAGTGGAGGCGGGGAAGAGAGCAGTGTTCCTTTTTTTTTTTGCGTACTTTTTTTTTCATTGTTTATGTTAAGGACACGGAGGTAAATATTTTTGGGTTTTGGAGGCAATTTGGCAACAAATGAAAAGTGGGTGCATTTTGGTAAGTGGGAGCTCTTTTTTGGGCATTTATGTAAAGATCCCATGATAATACTTGATGATACTCAAGCACTGTTGCCAAAACGATACACAACCAAGAACCAACAACCCATTAACCCAATCCACATCCTAAATAAAGGGGGCTACTGTCCTAGATAAAAATTGTGGTTAATGAAGTCAATATAAAGTCAGTTTAGGCATAGATCAATTGTGAAAATTGCCTTAGTATCAATCAGGACACAGTTTGTTTTGCAATAATAGCAATATAAAGAAAACTACTTAATAATAGTATATATATGTAAAAAAAAAAAGTTACCCAGCTAAGAAACAGATGTCTCATACACTAAAATGTGAGAATCTCCGCATTCGCAGCTTTAAACATTCACTCCCCCTACATCATAATATCATCAATAACTCGATTAATTAATAAAAAAAATTGTGTTCATTATCTTATCATATATCATATCTTGTGTTTCGCCATCAAAATGTTAGGCCCCCACCTGCTGCTGCTGTTGCTGCTGATCTCTTGCTGCAATGTGGCAGTTCTGTTTCTTCATATTGATGCAGCCTCTGAGTATGGAAATGATCCAAACAATAACAATGATAATATGGGGGCTTTGTTTGAGATGTATCACAGGCACTCCCCAAAGCTAAAGTCACATAACAAATTTCTTGGACCGCCAAAGTGCAGACACGATGCCATAGCCCAGCTGCTCCACAACGACATTGCTAGGCGCCAGATGCTTTCAAAGGTCCACATCAATCGCGCAAGGAGAGGGAATGCCTCTGAGGCACGCCCACGCCCGACGGCCGCCCGGTTGCCTATGTATTCAGGTTCTGATGCTGGACAGGGACAATACTTCGTAACCATTGGTATTGGGACTCCTCCCCAGAATTTTACTCTGATAGCTGATACAGGCAGCGATCTCACCTGGTTGAATTGCGAGTACAGGTGCAGGCATTGTCCCGAGCCTAATCCATACTCTTCCAAGATTTTTTATGCAAAAAATTCTTCTTCTTTTCGTCCAATTCCATGCTCTTCTTCTCATTGCAAGACTGAACTTCAACAATATTTCTCTTTAAATCAATGCCCTGCTCCAAATGCACCCTGTCTCTTCGATTACAGGTACACTACATATATGTCCAACGCCTATTATTTTTATAAAAAAAAATTACAAAATTTGCTACCTTTTACAAATTTATTTCAACTTTTGAAATTTGATGAGAAAAAAAAAACCATCGAATATATTCTGCGAATTTGGATCAAATTGCAAATTGTGTTACATTGTAAATATCAAACTAAACTAAAATATTTCTATCAAATAAAAAAGATTGAAATGAATTTACAACAGGGGTAAACATTATCAAAATTTTACTTAACGATAGAATAATGCTATTATATATATGTCAAAAATGGTGCATAGGTATATGAGTGGTCAGGTAGCTTTGGGTGTGTTTGCCAACGAGACCGTCACAGTTGAACCGAACAGAAAGGTACGAGTATCTGATGCTCTAATCGGGTGCACCGCCTCATTCAATGAGACTGATGGCTTTCCAGATGGAGTGATGGGTTTGGGGTTGAGGGACCATTCTTTAGCTTTGAGATTGGCTGATAATTTCGGCAGAAAGTTCTCATACTGCTTGGTGGATCACATGAGTTCAAGCAACGATCAAAACTTCCTCAGTTTCGGAGACGTTCCAGAAACAACCAAGGCAATCAAAATGCAGCACACTGAGTTGCTTCTCGGTGCCTTGGACACATTTTACATTGTCAATGTCTCTGACATTTCAGTTGGAGGGAAGATGCTAAACATATCCTTGGAGATATGGAACGTGACTGCAAATGGTGGCATGATTGTTGATTCGGGCACGTCGTTGATGGTGCTAGCAGGTGAAGCATATGACAAGGTGGTGAAGGCTTTAGAGCCTACCTTCGCGAAATATGAGAAGGCGATGCCACTTGATTTGCCAGGCCTCAATGACTTCTGTTTCGACGACAAAGGTTACAACAATGCCACCGTTCCAAGACTCGCAATTCATTTTGCGGATGGTGCTGTCTTTGAACCACCAGTTAAGAGTTATATCATTGATGTGGCTGATGGGATCAAGTGCCTTGGAATTTTAAGGGCAGATTTTCCAGGACTCTCTGTGTTGGGTAACATAATGCAGCAAAATCATTTCTGGGAGTTTGATCTTGGAAGGGGAAAGTTGGGTTTTGGTCCTTCTTCCTGTCTCATGGGCAACTCCAACTCAAATTCAAAGCTTCCTTAGAGACTTCTTTTTGTGTGTTGATATATTTAAATTCTGGGGAACAAATGCATTGCATCCTTTTAGCTACCGATGTTCTATTTAATTTCAAAATGGTTACCCAAATTTTTTTTAAAATTCATAAAGAATTCAGAATTATCAATTTAGTCCGAACTTGAACTTTCTTTACAAATAAGTCCATAGGTTCTATACAAAATAAATAAAATAGAGTTTTATTTATATTTTTGTTTACTTTATGCCTTTTATTGTATAAAATTTTGTTCGGTATCTATGGTTATTTGATAAGTCTAATACCAATAGTCTGAGAAATTTAAGACAAGAATTATTTAAAATTAGTCAATAAGAATTTAATATTCATTTAGAATATCTTAACAATAATTGTGATTATGTTGAAGATAATAGAAAGTTGTGCATTATTAATATAATTATTATAATTTTAGATCATCTCCTAGGTCCTAAATTAATTGTAAGAATAATAGAAAATTGAACAAAAAGTTCAAATTTCAATAATCCATTCGGATTATATTCATTCAACAATGTAGAAAATAAAGTGAATCAACTAGGGTAAATTGTATCAGAAGTTACCAAACTTTACATTTAATTTCATTTTAGTTCTATAACTTTAATTTGTCTCTTTTTGGATACAAAATATTGATTTAATTATACAAAGAAGTCATCCAAAATAATTTCAGCTAATTTAGATGGCGTAGCACACTGAAGTTGTCACATTATAGTCCAACTCAATAAAAATTATCATGTCATACTATCACGTCACCTTCTTCATAAGACTGTTAATCATAATTTTATGAGGTTGAGTGTAAAAAATTAAAAAAAAAAAGTAAAATAAAGTTATGGTTAATAGGCTTAGAAAGAAGGTGGCATGACAGTATAATATGACAATTTTGTGGAATTATACTATACTGTGGTAACTCTTGTATGTCATGTCATCTAAATTAGCCGAAATTATTTTGGGTGACTTCTCCATGTAATTAAAATCAATATTTTGTAACCAAAAAGATACAAATTAAAGTTATGGAACTAAAATGAATTTTAATGTGAAGTTTAGTAACCTCCTGTGCAATTAACCCAAACCAACTACTTGAAAAATTTTATGCTAAAAGAATACTTGGTGATTCACCAGAAGAAAGACAAACCTTGGGCATTGAATTAGGCAAGTTGGTGAATGAAAGGATGCTATACAAAGGGGAAAAAAAGCACTGAAAACACATGTGACAAAAAAAAGAGATATATAAATTTAGAAAAGAGAAAATAGTTCCCTATATTGTTGACCCTGTCATCAAGGTAGCAAATATGAATAATAACAATCTAACTCAATATCTGAGAAAATCCTTAGGTATGTTAGATGAAGCTTAAAGAATTAAGAAATTATAAATTTCATCTTTCTTGATCCTTTGAGTACCTCCTTAATTCCACCTAGTAAGAGCAAGTTTACCTTTAGTGGTATTAAAGGCATGGAAAAAGGTAAGAGAAGGAATTTATAAGATTCTTTATAATTTTGAATTAAATTGAAAAAGATAAAGTTGAAGGATTAAAAATTCTGGATGCTAAACTTTTTGAAATAAAATCAAGTTGGGTCATCAAAATGAAATAAATTAAAGTTTAGTAACCAAACTACAACAAGAGTATAGTTGGGTGACCTTGAAAATATTTAACCTCTTGGTTGTACTATTATTGATATTATTTCTTTATTAAGATGTACTTTTAATTTTCAATCAATGAAAGATTCATCTTTTTCCATAATAAAAACTTAATCAAAAAGTTTCATATATGTGTGTAATATATATTTTCAACAAATAATTTATATTCAAATCAATAAAAATATAATATATATGGGTAAATTGTATCAAAAGTTACCAAACTTTACACTAACTTTCAATTTGGTTTCATAACTTTAATGTGCATTTTTTGGCTACAAAACTTTAATTTTAATTACATATAGAAGTTACCCAAAATAATTCCAACTAATTTAGATGATGTGGCACTCTAAAGTTGTTATATTATAGTTTAACTTAATAAAATTTATCATATCACACTAACATATCACTTCTTAATGAGACTATTGATCATAATTTTATAAGATTGTGTGTACGAAAATAAAAAGGAAAAATTACAAATTTGGTGCCCGAACTTTTCAAGTTTTTCTATTTCAATGCCTAATCTTTTTTTTTTTACAATCAAGTATTTGAACATCAAAAAAGTATATCAATGTGGTGTCTACGACCGATTTTATACTGAATATATGCATTATCAGCTCAAATGGGACCCACTTTTTGCCAACTCACCTATCATGTCATGTTAAAAAATGACCTAATATTTAAGTTCACAAAAATGCCCTCATCTTCTTCAAGGGAATTTGGGAATTAGGGTTTTTAAAATAACACCTCCCATTAATCATTTTCACCATCTCCACCATGCCAACTCATCAACTCATCTTCACCTCCATAATACAGACAAATCAACCTCCAATAAAATAAACATGGTTATAAGAAAGACGTATATACTGTTAGAACTTTAAAGTTTGGACCTGAGAAAGAATCTATGTTTTTATGTGTTCTTTTGTAGCTTTTGTAATCGGTTAGAGTTAGAAGGTACATGCTTTTTTCAGGACTATGATAAACTGTTGATTGAGCTTTTAAAGTTATAAATATGAGACATACTTTTGACTCCAAAATTCATATATAGTTAATAAATGGGGTTTATCAGCAGCGGGCACGTGGTTATCATAGATTGTTTTTGGCAAATCCATTAATTAAGTGGAAGGTATTTTGGACTTAATGGTTGTTGAAAAAGTAGTAGTGAATCTGGGAAGTGGTGCCTTTTCTCTTCTTAGGATGCTTGCCATTTGACAACGCAAAGGAAGAATGTGGAGATTGAGTCAGTTGGGGCTGCAAGAAAATCTGATACTAGTATGTTCATTTTAAAATAACACCTTTTATTGGAGGTTGATTTGTTTATCTATATTGATAAGTGCGAAAAATAGTGAATTTTGAGCACTAAATTATTATGTTTTTATATGTTAAAGTGCTTATTTTATTCTTGAATGTTGATTTTTTACTTAAATTCCATGAAAAGTAGGTTTTTAAAGGTTTTTATAATTTTTGTTGATTTTTGGTTTATTTTTAGTTTAATTTTGGTGTTTTGGTGTTCATTGGTTAGGTGTGCCCAAGTTTGCATTATGCAAGTGGAAATT
>CATIWM010333947.1:0-37139 GCA_949671775.1 Mallotus repandus | reverse complement strand
AACCAGTCCCACTCCATGGACGATTTCTCATTACACATATATTATTTCACAAAACTGCATCACATGATTTTAGATAACATATAAAGGAATAAAACTCATGTTTATAACTTTGTCTAATTCAGTCTCTAACATCCTCAAAATAATTAATCAACATCAGGTAGTCTACTGGACTAGTTACCCAAACCAGTCCCAAACAAACTTCCATAGAACCTCACATACTATTATTTCACAAAACCCTTTTACAGACGTGAAGCTAAGACATAAATATACAAGTTTTATGTTTTGTGTTTCTCTTAATTATTTTTTTATGGCCACAAAAATTAGAGCACAATTTTCAGTTGAAAACCAGAATTTTCAGCATGAAGAACCATATTTATCTTCTACATTAATTAACCTTTTCCCTTTTTAATTCATTTTAAATTAACCTATTTTCTCTTTTAATTCCTTCTAATTATCATGATAAACATATTAAGAAGGAATAATTACGTAAGAAATTAAGATAAAATCACTTACCTTAGCCAAAATTAGAAACCCTAGAATTTTCCCCTTTTCTTCCTTCTTCTTCTTCTCTTTTCCTTTTCTTCCCTTTACTCTTTCTTTTTTTTTTCTTCTTCCACGATTCCAGCCCCCTTTTCCCCTCTTATTTGCTTATTTATTTTTATTTATTTATTTATTTAATATTAAGAGATATATGGAAGGTTTTAAGAGACATATGGAAGGTGGACAAGTGGACTTTTCTAATCTTTTCACACCTTCCATAAATATCCACTACTTAATATATTATTATTATTATTATTATTATTATTATTATTATTATCATCACCATCATCATTATCATTATTATTTTTATTATTATTATTATAATATTTTTAATCAAATATCAAGGAAAAATTCAAATTAATCCTCCTTCTATGCTAAAGCTCAATTTAGTCCCTAAGATTACTCATGTAAACAAGTCAACTAGATTCAATTCATGAAAAATACACATAGTCAAATGGAATGGTTTAAAATGCATATGTTCATATAATATTAATTATGGATGAAAATAGGGATGTTACAATCTCGAGCATACGCAGGCCCAGCTGACCAAAAGAATTGAAGAGTAGGATGCCAACTTGGATACTCTAAAGAAGAATCTGGCTGAGGAGAAAGATGCTCAGAAGGTAGATTTGAAGTCTTATCAGGACATGGTTGCTGGATTTCTTAAAGCTTACAAATTTGAGTCCAGGAGGCTACTGCTAGCTCAGCAGAAAGATCTAGACTTTTCTGAATTAGAGAAGATAACACCTAAAGATCTGGTAAGGCTGGCTTCTAAGGCAGAGGCTACGAAGAAGTCTGCTTTAAAGCAGAAAAAGACCTAAAGGCTACGGGGAAGAAAGTTACTGCTGCTAAGGGGGCTACTTCTGAGCAACCAACTGAGATTGAAGTTGCTAGAAAGCAATCGTCTGCTGCTTTTGAAACAAATGAAAATTAACCTTCTGAGGAACCTAGCTCAATGTCTAATGATGTCGAACGACCCCTAGAATCTGGGGCTAATGCGAACATTGAATAATTTCTTTTTCCTTTTTTTTTAAATGTAGAATTGCTTTGAAAATGAATGGAAAGAGTAATTTTATTTTCTGTTTCTTTATTTAAGTACAATTTTTCTATTGGTAATATTTCCTCAGACTGTCTGAGTTCCAATATCGGGGCAATTCTCTACCCTGTAAATTTTGTATTTTGTATACACCCTTAGTAGTTTTTTCTGCAATCTAATAAGGGCCTTCCCAATTAGGTCCGAGTTTGCTTGTTCCAAAATTGCCTTTACCGATGTCTGCCCTTCTTAACACAAGGTCTCCGACTTTGAACTGCTTTGGTTGGACATGTTTATTGTGATATCGAGTGACTCTTAATTTTTGAGCTTTTAAGATAATGGATGCTCATTCTCTTCTTTCTTCCAATAAGTCTAGACATATTCGAGCATTAATGTTGTTGACCTCCGGGTCCAATTCTCCTGTTACCCTATAACTTAATGACCCGATCTCCACAGGGATCATCGCATCCATTCCGTAGGTTAGTCTGATGGTGTTTCTCTAATTGAATTCCTGGGTGTTGTTCTGTATGCCCAAATAACATTATTGAGCTCTTCAACCTAGTTCCCTTTCTTTTCGTCTAGCCTTTTCTCCATTCCTTGCATGATGATTCTGTTGGTAACTTCCATCTGACCATTTATCTAGGGATGAGCTACTGAGGTGAACCTGAGCTTGATGCCCAAGTCTGAGCAGAATGATTTAAATTTTTCATTATCGAACTGCTTTCCGTTATCTGTGATCAGAGTGTGCGGTATTCCGAACCTACAAATGATTTCCTTCCAAAAAAAGTGTTGTATTCGAGCTTCTGTAATGGTTGGAACTGCTTCGACCTCTACCCACTTGGTGAAATGGTCAATAACTACAATCAAGAATTTCTTTTATGATGTCGAGACTAGGAAGGGTCCTAGAATGTCCATTCCCCAAACAGCGAAGGGCTATGGGCTTCCGATGGGATGATGGATTGTAGATGACTTGTGATTTAGCCGAGCAAACTATTGACATTTGGAACACTATTGGACAAGTTATAGCACATCTTGGGACATAGTTGGCCAATAGTATCCTTGGAGCAATGCCTTTTTGACTGGCGAGCTCTGGGGTTCATGAGCTTCATATATTCCTTTATGGATTTCTCTGAACACATAATTGCCTTCCTCCGGAGAAACACATTTTGACCATGGGTGAGACAAAGATCTTCTGTAAAGTTCTCCTTTATACATGGAGTAATGTGCAGCTTTGAGTCTCAGCTTCTGAGCTTTAAGTTTGTCTTGAGGCAAGGCACCATGGTTTAAGTATTCAATGATTGGCTTCATCCATTCTACCACCTCCTGAGTGTTCATAATTTCTACCTCTTTGATGCTTGGCTTAGATAGTTCCTTGGTTAGCTAGAGCTCATTGAAGGTTTGACCATCTTCTAATGCTGACTTTGCTAACAGGTCTGCTTTCGTGTTCTAGCTTCTCGGGAGCTGCACTTTTCCTATTGCCCCCCTTCTTGTTCAAGCTTCTTTAGGAGCTGTCTCACTTTTCTGACATATTTAACCATGCTTGGTTCTTTGACCTGGTACGTCCCTTTGACTTGGTTGACCACTAGTTGAGAGTCAGAGTAGATTTTAAAATTCTCGGCCCTTATCTCAATGGCTAACTTAAGTCTTATGATCAATGCTTCATACTCAGCTGCGTTATTTGTGGTGTTGTACTTGATCTTGACTGCGTATTTTATTTTAACCCTACATGGTCCAATGAGAACAATCCCAGCTCCAGATCCCTTAGCCCCGGATGCTCTATCGATGTATAGCTTCCACTCTGGGTAAGGTATCGAAGTTATTTCTTCTACTGTCATCTCTTGGATGAAGTCTACCAGTGCCTGAGCTTTTATCTGGTGATGAGGCTCGTAATTAATATCGAACTAGCTTATCTGAACAGACCACTGGACCAATCTTTTTTATGTTTCTGGTCTCTAAAGGATTTTTCGCAAGGGGAAGTCGGTTCTGACTATGATAGGATGAGCTTGGAAATATTTTTTAAGCTTCTTAGATGTATGAACAACCATCATGGCGAGTTTGTCTAATTTAGGATACCGAACCTCCGAGCCTCTGAGGATTTTGCTAATATAGTAAATTGGATTTTGTTGGCTTCCTTCTTCTCGAACCAATACAGCGGTAATGGATTCGTGTCCAATGGAGAGATACAAATATAAAACTTCATTTGGAATTGGTTTGCTAAATAAAAGGGGTAATGATAAAAACTTTTTGATTTCTTCAAACGCAGCGTGACATTCCTCATTCCACTCAAATCGCTTAGAGTTTTTTAGAGCTCGGAATAATGGTAAACATTTTTGGCCGAGCATGAAATAAACCTTCTAAGAGCTGTTATCTTGCCATTAAGCTTTTGAAGTTCATTCAGTGCCTTAGGAGTTTTCATGTTCAGAATAGCATCCATCTTTTCTGGATTTTCCTCTATCCCTCTGTGTGAAATCATAAAGCCCAAAAACTTTCCAGCTTTTACTTTAAAGACACTTTTATCCAGGTTGAGCTTGATCTTGTATTGATCAAGAGTATCAAGGATTTGTTTAAGATCCTCGGCATGTTTTTCTGCATTCTGGCTCTTAACGATAATGTCATCTACATATACCTCCACATTCTTCCTAATTTTACTTTGGAAGACGTGATTCATTAGCCTTTGATATGTTGCTTTGGCGTTCTTCAGTCCAAAAGGCATGACTCTATAGCAATAAAGACCCTCATGTGTAATGAATGATGTTTTCTCTTAGTCTTCCTCTGTCATTGGGATCTGGTGGTATCCTTGGGCTGCATCAATAAAGCTATACAAGCTATGGCAGGCTATTGAATCTACTAACTGATTAGTTAGTAAGTTCAAATGTGTGTAGTCGATAAATATTTTATAATTTTCGTTGGCTTTCTTGACCAGTACCACATTAGCTACCCACTCCATATGTTTAACCTCTCTGATAAATCTAGCATCTAATAACTTCTTAGTCTCCTCAGCAATCACCTTCTGTCTTTTATAGGTGAACTTCCTCTTTTTCTGAACCACGAGTTTGGCTTGCGGGTTAACGTTCAAACTGTGAGACGCGATCTGAGGATCTACTCCCATAATCTCAGATGCTTGTGAGGCAAAGTTGTTTGAATGCTCGCATAGAACCTTACTAATCTCTTTACTGATGTGCTCGTCAAGTTCACTACTAATTCTAACTGTCTTTCCTTCAGCTATCTGTAGAGTCTAGACCTGATCAATGGTTCTGGGCTTGCTCCCTACTTTTTTGCTTCTAATGCTTCCATTCATGGTTCTACTGCCATTTGATAATATTGTTTGGCCATTGACTAATCTCCGTGTATGGTGATTACTCGATCTTCTAAAGGGATTTTCATAGTTAACCTCCTGATGCTTGTGGCAGCATCAATCTTATACAGAATAGGTCGTCCGATGATCCTATTGTAGGTAAGTGGAAGATCTACTATATTGAACAGAGATCTGATTGCATTGGTATCTCTGGTGTCCCGGTTTTCGAATTCTACTTTTAGTTCCACCACTCCTATTGGCTGGGTAGTTCCTCCACAAAAGCTAGTGATTGAATTTTTTATCATTTTTAAATCAGTGATTGAACCTCCTATAGTCTTGTAGGTGTTCAATGAAAGTGCATTGACAGCACTACCTTCATCTATCAGAAGTCTTTTTACTAGATAATTTTGAATGTACGCGCTCACAACCAGGGCGTCATTATGGGGATGTTGGACATGCCCTCCATCGTCAAATCCAAATGTGATGGTTGGCCTTTGATGAGGTACGATATTCTTCCCTTCGAGGTCTCTTCATCCTTTTCTCAGCCGATGCTTCACCTCCAACAATCATGTTAATAACTCCAGCTACTTCAGTACGAGCTTTCTTTATATCTGGTGAATCCTCAGCTCAATCACTCAGATCTCGAGTTCTTGTGAATATCCCTAGCTTTCCATTTTTTATTAATTATTTGATTGACCGTGCGAGGTCTCGGTAAGCATCTGTTTCATGCCTGAAACCTCAATGATATTGGCAGTACTTGTTTCCATCTGGTGTTCCTCTTTTTGGAGGGGTTAGCTTCCTGGCTAGAGTTATGCCTACTCTATTTTCTCTAATCCACATGAGGATTCTTGATCTGGAAGTATTTAGGGGTGTAAATCCTCAATTTCTCTTCTGAACCCTTTCTAGTAGGTTTCTATAATTTTTTTGGGGAGTTGGATGCCTTCTTTGATCAGTTTTATCATTCTTTTTGAAAGATGGCTTTTTGTCATCCCTTTGCAACCTTTTGTCATCATCCATCTTAATTAGTTTAGTGGCCATGGACATGACCTCAGAGAAGGTACGTGGCTCTTTCGTCAAGATCTTGTCTTTGAGTTTTCCCAATCGAGTTCCGTTCTTTAGTGCCACAATAGCCACTTCATCACTTAAGTTCTCTTTTTGTATAGCCACTTTATTAAATCTGTCTAAGTAGCTTCTTAACGATTCATTGATATCTTGCATGCATGTTCGGAGATCGTTTATACTTTTGGTAGGAGGAACATTAGTGATAAACCATGTTCTGAACTTCTCAACCAACTCTTCAAAAGATGATATAGAATTCTTTAGAAGCTGGTGAACCCACCTTTGGGCAATTTTAGTTAGTGTGCTAAGGAAGACCCGGTATAGAATTCCGTCATTAACATTCTTGAGCATCATTTTTGTTCTAAATGATGACACGTAGTTGACTAGATCTTCAGTGCCATCATACTGCTCTAATTGAGGTAACTTGAACTTGGATGGGATCTCCGTCTTATTAATTCTGCTCACAAAAGGCGTTGTTCCTTCCAGCACGCACTCATCTTCCTTTCTTGGTCCTGTCTGGTCCTTCTGAATTACTTGTTCCACTTTCTGGGCTATTTGAGAGTCATCTAACACTGGGTGGCTTGTATTAGACTCCCCTTCCGGATCTCTCCGAGCTTTTTTATCCCGTCCATGAAAACTCTGGATGGCTATAGGTGGCAAATTCACATTATTTTCCACATTATTTGCTCCGGGGTTATTATTTTAGATAAGGGCATTCAATTGTTGTTGCATGAGAGCCATCTGAGCTTGGATGCTTTGGATCATCGCCTTTCTATTTACTGAAGGCAAGTTGAACATCTGGGTTACTGTGTTTAGGTCTGGTGTGCTTGTTATGGGGGTTCCTAGAAGACTTGGGAAGGGCACTGAGGGAATGGGTCGGTTAACATGATGCAGAGGAGCACAATAGGGAAAGCTCATGCCTGGGGTCGCCCAACCTTGGGTGACTCCAGATGACAAGTGTGTATTAAGAGGGATTTGAGATGACGGCCTTGCACGATGAATGAGAGCTGGATCAATAGGTGAGATAGGAGCGAATAGGTTAATAGAAGGCACAGGGGCTGATGGGTTGATGGGAGCATCTGCGGCTAATCCTATGGGATTGATCGGAGTATCCGTGTTTGGTGGGTTGGATGTCATGATGTGAACTTTGTTTAAGCTCGGTAACTGATAATGACTTTTGACTTAAGAGGATTCCCACAGACGGCGCCACTTGATAACTTGATTTTTGGAACCTCCGATTCTTGCTATCAAACAATCAACAAAGAAATAAGGTGAGATGTGGGGTTTCCCCTATAAATCCTCCGATGCTTAAGTCAGAGAGAGATTAGAGAGAGAATTTAAAGAGAGAGAGATCAATGAGCTAATATAATAGAATGAATAGTTAAGGGAGAAGTGATGGGTATTTATAGGGAGTATAATGCTCAAACCTGAGAGGAATAGGATTCCTCTCCTATGTAGGACTTGTTCCTATTTAGAGAGTTTTCCTTTTTTATCCGGGATTCTTCCTGATAAGGAATTTTTTTTCCTACTTGACTTGGATATACTTATCCTGCAAATAATTTTGTATTTAGAAAAATAAAGTATCAATTAAATAAAAATTTACCTGAGGGGTATAAGTAATTATTAGTTTCCTCCAATATTTACATGTAATTTCAACGAGCACAATAGTTACGAGTTTTTTATTTGTATATTCAAAAATTTAACTCATTTCATTTTATTAAGTTTTGGAATAGCTCCCGCAGATTTGGTTCTCTAATTAATTAAAAAAAATGACAACTTGTAGCAGAACAATGTCAATTCAAAACCAGCTAAAAAAATCATGAAATACTTTACATTTATCTTTCATGTTATTTGTGTGATAATAAAGTCATAAAAATTATAAACCTCATTATTATGGAATTAATTTATGTGAGACATCATTTAAGCATGACTAATTTAAATTTTAATTAGGCATACTATTCTACGACACTAATGTTAATTTTTTAAAAACTTTTCAATCAAAATTTATAGTTATTAATAATATTAATATAAAATTTAAATTTTTATAGACTAAAATTTAAAAAGTAAGAATTTACAAACATTGATAAAGGCAATTTAGCTACCTTCAATAATTTTTAAAATTGATAAATTATATTTTTTCAATATAACAATTTTTAACAAATTATTTTTTTCAAAATATCACTGCTATATAATACTTATAAAATATTTTTACCATAAACTAAAATTCAGAAAAGTCCATTTCAGTTTTATAATCACATATAACATTATTAGCTAAGTTTTCATTAATCAATTCAGAAAATAATAATCTTAAGAAAAATCAGGAGTAAGAAAAACCCTCCCAACTTTTGGAGTTTATTTTTTTTATGTTAGATAATCAACATATAAATCAAGATTTTTAAAAATGTATAATCATTAATATTATATTTAAATTTACTTATTGCTAGAAATTTGAAAACCCAAATATCCACTTACTGAGAAAATATCAATTTAGCTGCCCTCAAATCAAAATTGATAAATTATTTTTTCAATATAAAAAATTTAACAAATTATTTGATTTAATATTTATAGAAATATAATAACTAAACTAACATCAAAAGAATTCATTGCAATCTTGCTATCGCATCTAATGTTGAATGGTATATATTATAAGTGAAATTATCATTAGACAACATACATAATTAATTTTTTAAATTTAATCACAATAGGAAAGAGTGAGAAAGAATGTATCAATTTTCTAACTTTAATTTTTTATATTAAATAATCAACCAATACATCAAATCAACAGTAATGTATTAATTATAATATTCCAGGCAAATAAAAATCAATTAAAATAATGTAGAATAGCTTCAGCAATGAGAATGAGATAAAAAAAATTCCTTTTTTTGTATATCATCCTAAACTACATGCATGTTTAGATAGAAATTCCTTTTGTCCATTGAATCCTTTTCTACCATTCTATATATATATATATATATATATATTTTTTTTTTTTTTTTTTTTTTGAAAAAATAAATTGTCAAATGTAACTTTTGAAAAGAAATAATGTCTTATATTAAAATTCGGAAAAAAAATAACTGAAAATTCTTATTTAGTTGCGTCTTCTCTTTCAATATGAAAAAATCGATAAATATTTAAAATATCATGCAATAATGTTATGCATTCTACTTGTGTAAAAAAAATGTGAACAAAAAAAATTGCTATAATCGATTTTACAAAACTATTTTTTTTTAGTTATTGAAAATATAATGAAATTGATTTTGAGGTTAACCATATCTTTCAAAACTACCAACAACATTGAAATTTGTTGAATTATTTTTTCAATAGAAAATTAAAATTTGTCAGAACCATGAATGATTCTATGTGTAAAAAGATAAAATAAAGTAAAGATAGTTTACCAAAAAAATAATTGGCATTAGAATGAAGAAAATCATAAGTAGAAATGAAGCATTAATTTTATTGCATAGCTAATTATAGAACCAAATTTCTCATAAGTCAAGACATTGCAATTATTTTTTTAACTAGTTGAAGCGGTTAATTTTCACCATAAGAGAGGAGTGTAAGGGGGGATGGAAGTTCGATCTTTACTCTCCTTATCTGGATGTTTATACCTTTTGTCATCTAAGCTACTAATAGGAGACAAGACATTGCAATTATCAACTATAAGCTAATATAAATAATTTATTAACTTTTGAATTTTCCTAACTTCACCATTATCCAAAATTAACAACTTGATTTTCCCACAGTTTAAGTATGACAGCTTCATATATTCTACTTGCTTAATCAACTGTCAATAAATATTGTGTTAAAAAAAAACACTAATCTGAACTTTCTAAGCTTTCCTTGTTAGAGATAGAGACTGATTTCTTCTTGTAATTTGATTCAACATTCTTTATATATATATATTCTCTTCACTGTTCACAACATATATATTATGTGTTGCTGCTGTCGTCGGGTACTCTTTATATATAATATATATTAGAAACGTGTGCTTCAAGTGCTACAATGATCATTACAAGAAAGAGCTCATTTCTAAAGCCAAGTTTGCTGAATTGGTCGATACCCATCAATCTTTGTGAACCAAGAACGCTACTGTTTATGCAGATAGTGTCGTAAAACTGCTTCTGTTTCAAGCTCACTTGTGAAACATGGATGCTAGAGTTGCAACAAGAAGGTAGGCTATATGGGGTTTGCATGTTGCTGTAGAAAGGTCTTCTGCGGAATGCACTGATTCTCTAGGATCATTCTTGCACCTCTGATTTCAAGAAGCTAGGCTGATCGTGAGCTTTTGTTGGAGCACCCATCAGAAACAATATAATGTGGATTAATTTGACATCAGATAGTCCATTTCATTCTGTTAGAAAATAAAGAGTATATTAACTGGCCATTTAGGTTGTTTCCTAATATCTTTATCATGATTCATCAATATTTCTGGAGAAGCTTAAAGGGGCCACTTGCATTCTTCACTATTGCATGAACATCGTTGTTACCATGGTGTTGCATGTTCCTGTTACCTTGGAATCCCAATTCCTGCTGCTGCCAAGACGATATATCCTAATAAGACAACATTTGAAATTTACTTGGTTCATAATTCCAACAAAGAACAAAAATTCAGGCAAATTCCTAAATATCTACAAAACTATTGAAAGTTTCCATCATTTGCTTGCAGGGTGTGTTCTGATGGTAATTGACTTGGTGTGGAATCAGGATATAGTAAAAGAACATAGAAAATGAGCTGAACTGTCATCATTTTCATTGAACAACTAAACAGTCTGCAATGATTAAACAACTAAACAGTCTGCAATGATTAAACAACTAAACAGTCTACAACGATTAAACAGAATTAGAAACATTATGTAATTACAAATTTTTCGTCTGCATAAATGCTAATATATGTACAACATCTGTTACAGCAAAATCAATAAGATGGGCACATTCGAGGAAATTTCACTCCATGAATGTCTTCAATCAGTAAAATAATGGCGTTCTGAGGAGGATGATCAAGGGTAACTAACTCTCCAATGGGAAGATCATATGCCAGAGTAGCCAATGCATCTGCTACCCTGTTGCCTTCGCGGTACTGATGCTGAAGCTTGATGTTGTATCCCATTGATAACAACTCCTTGATACAAGTAATCAGGGAATGTGCTGGTTCACCCATGTATTTAGTCTCCCTGTCCTCATTTATTGCATCCACACCAATTTTATTATCACTCTCTATAATGATGTTTCTGAAACTACGATCTTCTGCTAGGTGCAACCCACTGAAGATCCCATATAACTCGGCCACAAGAGCAGAAGAGCAATCCGGGAGATTGATTGCAAAGCCAGCGATCCAATTCCCGTCCGAATCGCGAATCACACCTGCAGCTGTAGCAACCCCAGACGGCTTCCAGCTGCCATCGGTATTGATTTTAAACCAGCCTTGAGGTGGAGGAATCCAGCCTATCATCTTTAGCACTCTGCTGGACTCTCCAACATGATGTGACTGGTCGTAGAGAGGAACACAATGTAGAAAAGTAGGAACAAATCGAGCAGCATCTGATTTGAGATAATCATTGTAACACTTGGAACAGAGGTTGCGATTCTCTGCCGTGCCAAAGAAGCCGCAACCTCTCGCACAGAGTGGAGGATTACTAGAGGCAGTTCGTGAGTACTCCATGTCCTTGTAAATGATGGAAGACAAATTACTCGTGATACATATACATGGACAGTGATACAGCACAAAAAAAACCTTCCGAGGCAATTTCAAAGTTACTCCCAATATATATTTACTCCTTTCCTATTTCTTGTTGTAATATATACGACATAAATTTGCAGATGTCCTTTTCCAACGCGGATTTGGAATTTTTTGAGTTGTAGGATTGGGATAAAACACACTCCTTCATAGAATAAAATTATAAATAATTTTATAATTTTATAGAGACTTGCTAACCCATATAATCTAATCATGTATGTGTAAATTTAGATTTTTTTTAACAATAATGTGAATTTGGAATTTCAAGTACAATAAAATACCTTAATTTTTTCATATATTGCCAAAAGAAAAGTCAAAAAGTGGTAATAAAATTAGGATTGGGTATTACCAATAATTGTTGGAATTAGTTGACGGTTCCATTATCACTTAAGAATTGAGTGTTAATTTTATCTGAATTAAATTGGATTAATTAGAATTAGTGGAATTTTGAAAATTAGTGATTTAAAAAAAATAGTGATTAGTATGGTTGGTATCCAAAATTTATATTGATTTTAAATTTGATATAAAAGATATCAATTTATTAGCCTGGTTTGCAAGGATTCCCCAAAGACCACTCCACTCTTGCACCTTTGATTTCAAGAAGGCTGATCGACAACTTTTGGTGAAGCAAAATCCACTTGTTAAGCCTAATGAACTGGATATCATGATTATTGAATAGGTGTTCTCAGATGGTGTATTTTGTTGTGTTGGTTTAAGCATGTCAATTATGGCTAGCATGTTTTTTTTTTAACAATTAGGAGGTCAATGGAGAGAGGAGGATTGAATCCACCTCAACCTTATAATGTTCATCACTTGAACCACTAGATCCACTAGACTACAAATCGTAGAAAACCATTATTACTGACTGTTTTTTTTTTTTGTACATGCATGATTTTGTTTATACCTTCTTATAAAGTTTTCCTTTACTAAACAGAAGATTGGCGCTTTGATTAATACACACTAAAATTTAACCTGTATTTCTAACGTATAGTAATCGATAAAGTGTGTGACTCGAAAAAAAAAAGTAGTAATTAGTGTGATTATTTAATTTAATTTTCTCTTGTAATCCCTTCTGGATTATAAATCATACAAAAGAACTAGACTATGTTTAATTGATTCTTATGCATATAAAGTAGTAAGGGTTAAAGTTGATCTTAACGATGAAAAATTTTAAAAATAGAATTGCCATAAAAACCTGCTGAATTCTAGCTAAAGTTAAAAATGGTAATTGTGGTATGATTTTAAAAAAAAAAATTAAGTCAAAATATTTTAACAAATTATGTGATGTATATTAACTTTAATGGATAGTCCATGATTATATTCACTGAATAATTTCTCTATTTTATAAAAATTATACCAATTTGTTCACTTTCAGAGTCCTTTGCCAATTTTCTCTCAAAAAAAAAAAAAGTTTTTTGCCAATTTTTTTTTATGCCACCCAATAAATAACATAGTTCTATGTAGAAATTTACCTTTTCTTTACTCAAATGGTAAGTCTCTCTCTCTCATGATTTTTTTTTTCTTTTAACTTGAGAAAGTAGTAACATAATTGCTTCCTTCCTAGCCATAGAAATGTGTTTTACTCACTTAGTTATCTCGATGGCCTTCAATTCAAGATCCTCAACCAGAGAACATAAGACAGAAAATTCAGAAGTATCCAGCAAGGTGAGGTCAGGCTCGGGAAATTGACCACATAGTATGTCTCCCCCCACCCTCCCCCCCTAATACTGTTGCAAAAGTTATGTGGCAACATTAATTGAATCGTCACAGTTGTCCATTTCCAGTCAAAAGGATTGGATTGATTGCTATTATTAAGGTTTATGACTTGGCAATTTAAAAGCAATGATTTTAAATAGCACATTGATTTGATTTTCAATTACATACATCCAATATTCCATTAATGTTGGTCTTTAGAAACAGCTAATAATCAAACAATGGCATCCAAGAGGCTATTCTAGAGTAGACCGCGTGGAAAGGTAAACAGCTGGCGAGAGACATCTTTTTTCTAGTCATGACATTTGACCACTTGCACTGCCCTCTTACCTTCTCTGCCTTTTCCAACAAATGTCACCAGCCAAATGACTAGTTTCTTAGTTTCTTATAATATATATATTAAATTTGTCCAGTTTTCACATTGAAGCAAGAAGGGTTTTGCAGAAAATACTTTGCACAACTTGCAAAAGGAAGACTCGAATATCCTGCATCAAGATACAGGTTTTGAAAGGGAATTACCAAATCAATCCACTCGTCAACAAGCAAGAACCCCAGTCAATTTCACACCCAGCACAATTTCAAGAATAGATGAAGCCCGTTAATAGTGAAAGTCTAATCAGATTCCGTTCCTCTTAGCATTCGTTCTCCACCACATGACTAGGTCATCCCTTGAAAAAGACAACAATGACAACTTAATTTAGTCTTCAACATGTCCACCATCTCCACCAGCATTAATATAATGGTGCTGGGCAACTATCTTCACCAGCATCAATACAATAGTTCCTGGCAGAGATCACCCTGAAGATAGATGGCAAAGACCCATTCATCCTATTGATAACTAAAAAAACATAAACGAGGAATTCCAACAAATCAGCTCTCCATTTTTTGTCATCAATTGACAAGGTCAATTTTGAAAAGGTCTACCTTCATTGCATATCAATTACACATATTCATTCACCGGTAAAGTTGAATCTTTCAGCTTCTAGCCCATTCAGGAATTCAATAAATTGACTCACAACACATTTACCCAACAGACTGGAAAAATGCCCAAGCCATGAAACATTCAAGCCATAGACCTCAAAACTGCTAGATCATGCATCAATATGCATTTGCTATAATATGAATCAAATCTTTCACTCTATTTTCTAGTCCACATTCTTCAAACTGGCCACTCTAAGAGTGTGTAAATTAGAGATACAAATAAGGGATATAGCATGCTGATGATATTATTAAGAAAAGGGATAACAAAGGTAGGGAGAACCTGATTCCAACTTGCTGCTCCGCAAGCAAACCCAATCAATTTAACATCTAAAAAGTGTCAACCCAAGGGAAGCACTTTACCTTTTCATTCCATGCTAGATGCCAAAACCCACTGTTAGCGAAATGCTTCAACAATCACAACTTTCTTTCCATTGATCAAGAAGCAGTAGAAGGCTCATAATTAATGCAATGTATCAAAAGTACTAGTGCAACTAAAGAGGCTAAGATTTTCAATCTCAGTTCCCTTCAGAGCAATGCCTATAAAAAAAAGATAGTACACCTTTGAGAGCCCGCAGAAGACGGCAACACAAGACTCAATACTTGGCCGATAAGAGTATCATCTCCGGAAATTGCACAAAACCACTATCGTAGTCAATGGACTGATTTGTATTTAAGGATGTGACTAATATCTAAGAAAGCCTACTCAAAGACAAGCATTCGATCGTTGTTTCTTCAAAGCATTAAATTCTTTAAAGGAAAAACTGCCAACATCTAAACTGCTAAGACCAAATTTAGGCAAAACAACTCGAGCCCATGGAGCACTTGCTGCACAATATGATAGGGAACTACCTAAAAAGTCTGCACTTGAATCACATTAATCCATCACCCATAAGCAGAACCTAACAGTTATTAACTGCTATAGAGCTACCAAGCTGTTAGACCTGCAAATTTTTTATGCTTATGTCGCCTAAAACAGATAACAGAAAGAAAGAGTACTACTTGATGGAACTTTCAAACCTTCAATACCACTGCAATAACTGCATCGGCTGACTTCACAGAACCGTTGACATGATTTAAAGGATTCATATTTGTGCAGCATGACAAGAGAAGTATCGAGAATCAAAGCAATAATTAGATAATTCAGAATTTTGTTAAAGCTCTGTTGATTTCTTGAAAATTTGCCCAAAGTTTAAATAGATCCTTGCTCCATACCTGCTCTGGCTTACTAAGCACAATAATCAGCATGAAAAGCTGAGGATGCTTTGAGAAGTTTGAGGATCTCCAAAGAATATACAAAAATTAATTTCACTGGGATGACCCTTAAACATGTAAAGTGCCACCATAATTATGACATTACAAAACTTGCTCAAATGGAACTCTGAAGAATTGCAGCTACATCCAGAATTAGCAAATAAGGAACTGCCGGAAGAGCCATGAGGCGATCTATATACATCACAGACCATTCATCCAATGGTTGCAAATAGCTGGTCTTAAATCAGGCTAGCATTTCATGTTGCACTCACAACTTGGTTGAGAACCATAGACAGAATGGTGACTTTTTGCTCCTATAAGCAGCCAGGATAACCAGAACAAATTCTAGGCTTGTAGAAGTTAATTTAGTCAAAATCTTTTCCTCTTCACTCGAGATATATCATCAAGACCATCATCATACAATACCTGCCCTCCATGCCTGTAACTTCCATCTTGTTCTTCAATACTTCTAGGTCTTCTAGGTGCATTTCCAGGACGATTTTTAAGCCGCCTATCAAATTCCCTTTCCCTCAAATTGGATCGTTCATGGAAGTCTTGATCAACTTCAGGGTAGAATCGAAAAGACCTAGGACCATCCTCTGTATTGAGAAAATTTTCACCATCAGCACCGTTAAAAGGTGGTCTAAATGAACGAACAGGCACTCGTCTGTCACCAAATCTTCTTCTCTCTTCATTTCCATCCCCACCAAGCTCATGAAACCGACCAGAATGCACAGGCCCTACAAAGAATTCCTCATTCTCTGGCCTTTCACGAGGATCCACAATACCAAATCTCCTATTGCTTCTAAGTAGACCACCCCGGCCAGTAGGGCTCCTATTAGAGATGATAGATCTTGGATGACCATGATCCCGACCAGGATCCATTTCTCTCAAATCATTAGGTCGGGACAAGTATGATGGGGAACCATGCCTCCTCGCCACCCTTTCTGCAGGAAAACCTGAGTTATCAGGTGATCTAATCCTCTCCATCCTGTAAATTGGCGATCTTCGATGAGGCAATTCTGGGGGTCCACCAAACCCATCTGGAGATCTTCTCCTGGAAGACCATGGACCAGGAGAACGAGATCTAATTGGAGATTTTGAACGCATTTGAGGAAGGCCTCTTCTCTGGACAGATGAAAAGTTCCTAGTCCCCTGGACAAAGCGACCATCTAATCCCTCATATGGAGGTTGAGGTCGCGTGTATGCATGCTCTTCACCATCATCAGGAAATCCCCTCATCATCTTCTCAACATGCCTTAACCCAACAACTTCAGAACTGTCTTCACCCATGCCTCTGGGAACTCTACGAACCATTTGAAGTCCACGTGAGGGAGGTCCATCTCTCCCTCCAGGAGAACGCCTCCTATGTCGAAAAATAGGTGTGTCATCATCTACTAGCTTTCTCCCTCCCCGAACAGTACCAACAAAAGCACCATCTGGTCCCATATTGTAATTCATGAATTCAGAATCAGATCCTGTAACAGCAGATGCATATTTATGTCTTGCAATGCAATCACGATCAGAATCCCTATCATTACGGAGTGAATCAATCCTACTAGCAAGCCTTCCTCTACCAGGGGCAAAATTCCACCTAGAGTTTCTTGAATCTTGATACCTTTCTCTAGAGAACTTGTGGGAACCTTCATTATAAGTTTCATCCCTAAAATAAATTACCAAGGAAGAAAATCAGACAAAAGTAAACATATTCAGAGTTCAATTATAAACAAAACAAATAACAATGAGAACAATGAAGGATATTCAATAATCACCTCCCTCGAGGATTTAGTCGGTCTCCCTCTAGTGGTACATCTAATCTCTCTCTTCCAGAACGCAATGACAATGGCTTGCCTGATATAGGTCTTGTCTTACAAAAAGAAGACAGGTTAGAAGCTACAGACAGGTTAATAATCCTACTCTGGTTACCTCCAGTGTTTGCATCCTTAGGTGCATCATCGCCATTTATAGATGTTTCCCTCTTTGGTAATGCTGATTCCTTCTTTTCTTCATCATTTGACTTAACATTTTCATCCGATCCTTGAGCAGCAGCCACCAAAATTCCTTGGCCTCCACAAGTAGCTTGATCAGAGGACTTTTCTGTCCCCTGGCCCTTATCTTCATTTGTTGCTGGGTCGATTGTTTTTCTTCGGATGGTCTTCACTACTTTCCTTTTTTCAGCTCCACTAGTCATGACATCAACCGCTAAGGATTCTTCTCCAGAAACATCTTTATCAGCATTGTCAATTGTTTTTATATCAAGAGTTGTGTCCACATCTTTGACAGTAGCTCTAATCGTTTCAACAGGTTCTTCAATATTAGTAGTGTCCTTTCCCTGGACATTGGATGAACTAGGATGAACATCAGCATCTAACTTTAAAGCAATTGCCTCTTTATGGTCAGATTCAACATGACTAATGTCTTCGCTTTTCTCACACATGCGAACGTCCGTTTCAGTATTCAGTTGCGACTCTCGCACCTCGCCATCTTCATATTCATCCTGTCCTCGTCCATCTTCTTCTATATCCATGGGAACAGAATTGCCATCAGACTCGTACTCAGAGCCATAAGAATCTTCTTCTAACATATCACCAGATAAATTAATTTTTTCCTCATCACTTACAGCACCCCCACCATTTCGGTGTGCATCAGCAGGAGGTTCATCCTCAAGTTTCAATTTACACTGGTCAGGATTATTTGAAATTTCATCCTCAGTAGTTGCAGCACCTGCTGTGCTAGAACCATTGATTTCATCACCTCTGTGACACACAGGTAGAGAACCACTTTCTGCACCAACCTGCTCAGCATTTTCATGTGATTCCTTGAGAGCCTCATGGCTAGGATAGGCTCCTCCATCACCTCCATCATGTCCTAAATGGTCTGATGAATTGGCATCCAGAGATGAACCTGTTGAACAAGTAGGTTTTGTCACTGTATTGTGACCTTGCAGCTCCTGTTCATTTGTTGAACAAGTAGGTTGTCCTCCAGTATCCTGGCCCTGCATCGCATGTTCCTTACTTGAACAAGTTGATTGTCCTCTGTTATCCTGACCTTGCAGTACCTGTTTATTGGACTGGGTTGATGTCCCATCTATTGCTTTGAATCTTTCTGGATTACCTTCATGAAATGGTTCAGATTTCATGGATTTAGCATCAATCGATTTCCCAGCAATAGGATTTGGCGACTTCGAAGACTCTTGAGCCACCTTCTCTATTAGTTCATGCTTCACTGGCAGTGCTCTAAAATCTAATGATACCATTGGATTGGCTTTAGCTCCAGTAGAATCAGGTTTGTGGCTCTCATCAAATGGTTCAGATTTTATGCCTCTAGAACTAACCATGGTGCCTCCTGACAGCATATGTCCAGTCAAGCTAATATTAGGAACAGCAATACGAGGGTCTTTGTTAGCAGATGAACTACAAGATTCCTGACCATTAAAAGAAAGAAAAGATGGGCTAAGACGCAAATGAAGACGATCCTCAGAATGGCACTGTTGGACAGATTGTGAAGATGCTCTAGTAAAACTAGTTCCTGACTGGCTCTCTTCAAGAAGTTGCTTCTCAGTAGTAATACTGGTTCCATCCATCCCTGTCGACATCAAAGGTTTTATATTATGTGTAACACCCACTGCCTTTGAGCCATCAGCTGTTACTTGACCTGCAGCTTCTTCACTCACAGAAGCTTCCCATGTATCCATCGTAGTATTCAGATCCCAATTTGATCTGTCAGCACATATCTTAGCACTGTCAGTATTTGACTGCACATCATCCATTTTACCCTGGGTACACCTTTCACTATTGCTTAAAGACAAATTCAATGAAACAGGTTCTATACTTCCTTGATTCCAACTACTTCCATCAGTACTCTGATTCTCCAAAGCAGAAATATGACATTCCTCCAAACCTAATGACAATTCAGTATTTCTAGAAACTTCAGATATCCCTTTAAGCTTTCCTTCAGTTTGCTGCTTAAACATCTCATTACCAACGTGAAAAGCAGAGGCTTTATTAGGTGCTAAATTCAACTCAATTTCTGCTGATTTTACCGGAATATTAGCAGATTTTTCTGCTGCAATGAGCTTCTCCACATTAGCATCAGACTGATTTGTATGGCATGCTTCTTCAATTTTAACTCTTGAGGGGTATATGGCACTGACCTGTGCAGTGCAGCCAGTGCTGATATGACTTCCCTTATTATCATCCAATGAAGAAATCTTGTTTCCATCAGATAGACCAGACGAACTTCCTGCAAACCTAGCATCTGAATGAGCCGACTCCTTGTACAGCAGGCTATCATGTTCTTTCTTTAGAGAATCTTTTTCCACATGCAATGAAGACTGATTTTCAGCAGGAGGTGAGGAAGGCCGAATGAACCTTCTTTTCTTCATAGGAACACCAAGGGGTTTAACCCGAGTCTGCTAATAGAAAATTAACAAATCAATAATCCATATGCAAGTCAAAAATAACAAGACTTTCAGAAAAGAGAAACTGCTAATTTTCTGAAGTTGATAAAATGATCTTTTCTAAAAGTTACAGAGAAAACTCTTAAATTGAAAATGAAAACATTTTCCAGGAATGGTCTGAAATATCACACACAACAACAACAACAAATGCGCAGAAACTTGTGAATTAATTACAAAAAACTTTTTTTTTGGGGGGGGGGGGGGGTTGCCTAACTGGGTGGCTCATTTTACCAAAATGCTAGCGGATCTACCAAGTGCTTTACCAGAATGTTAGCAGATTTTTCTGCTGTCTCAAGCTTCTCAGCATCATCAAGTTTAGCCAAAGTTTCAGACTGAATTGAAAGGCTTGGTTCTTCAGTTCTAAATTGCGAGTCACTGTTACTATTTGATGAGACAATATTGTCAGAATTTCTCTTATTTTCCTGGTCGGGAACAAAATTCCTGTTAGCATCAGATAAGCCAGAAGAACTTGGTGCTGCTGCAGGTTCTGATTCCTGAGATGGGCTGCCTTGTTCTTGTTTCTCTAAAGAAGAATCATTTTCCACATGTAGCTGTGAAGATTGTTGTTCTTCAGGTGTAGGTGAAGCAGGCCAAGCAAACCTCCTTTTCTTAACAGGAACACCTGAAATATTAAGACTAGACTGCCCACCAAGGGATTTAACAGCAGTCTGCAAATACAAGATCAATAATAAACAACTCAGATATTTTCTAAACTGAAAATACATTAAAACAATAAAAAAAAAGGGCAACAAATAAACACCTCTTGATTTCCAGTTACAGGCATGCCTCCTGTTGAGTCTGCAACCGTATATTAATAATAATACACTACCCTACCCTACCCTTTTCCTGGTGATGAAAATACCAAGTCAATTTCTGGAAGTCTTTTCAAGAACCCACCTGCAGATGACAACAAAAGCAGCTCACTTGAATCAGAATAGGGAAAAAATAAAAATCAAAGTGAAAAAGAGCATCAAGCAACAAAACCCCACAAATTCTGAATCTAAAAAAAATGAAACTAATCTAAATCTAGATCTAAAAACCACTTGAACAAATACACTAATTAAAGAACCAACTAAACAAAACCAATTTACCCTAACTAATTTATTCAACTTTAATTAAACTCAAACCAATCATCTATCATCAAGTAAACCATATCAACAACACATAACCAGAAAAAAACACAATCGCACATAAAGATCTCAAATCTTCAAATCCATATCCCAATAAAGAAACAATACAAAACGTAAATTCTAGGTATAAGAGATATACATAGAACAAGGGAATGAAATTTCCAGGAAACAAACTAAGAATCGAGACAAAAGCGAAACAATCAAGAAGAAAAGAACCGTCGCCGCAGCTGACCACGACGACACCGACGCGTTGACCAAAATCAGAAAAATCTGAAAAAAATCGAAATTAATTACCTGACGAAGGTAGAGAAGAGATTGAATTAAATTTTTAGATAAGTAAATTGATTTTCATGGAAATTTAACACTAAGAGAGAGAGAGAGAGAGAGAGAGAGAGAGGGAGGGAGGGAGAGAGAGAGAAAGGAGGAAGAAGAGGGAGGAGAAGCTGCAGCTATGAAGAAGCTATTGTATCGTATTGTATTCTTCTCTGCAACTTGAAGGGAAGAAAAGAGGAAGCCTCCTTAATATTATTTGCTTTTAGGGTTAAAATAGAGATTATATATCTCATAAAGCATATCATTTTCTATGCTCTCTAATAATTGAGTTTTTTTAATGCTTTTTTCTTTTTTTCCTTTTTTCTTTTTTTGATTTTTTTCAATCTTGTATTAACTTTTTAGTCTAAATTTTTATGGAAATAAAAATAAATATGCGCATATAGCCGAGTTGAACTGTGTAATGGCATAATTCTTTTCACAATATTAATTAGTTAAGGCTCTGATTATTTATGAAAATTATTTTATTTTTGAAAAAAAAATTTCTAAATAAAATATTTTTTTATATTTGGTTGTAACACTAAAAAAATAATAAATGAGAAAAAATGTATTAAAAAATAAAAATATATAATAAATAAAAAGAAAAAATATTCAAAAGGTCTTGAAAAATATTTTTCTATTCTTAAAATAAGAATTTTTTTTTTTTTGAAGTAATTTTTATTTGATTGGTACATTTTTTTTCTTTAATTTATTTTTTGTAGGTAATCTAAATACTAAAAAATAAAAAATATATATTTTTAAAAAAAAATATTTTTCACAAACAAACGGAACATAAAAAATCAATTTTTATTTAGCCTTTAAAGAGGAGAAATTCAAACAAAAAAATGTATTTCTGCAAATTTTGAAACAAATATTTATTAATATTTTCCTAAGAATTGTATAATTACAATTTCCAATAATTTAGTTGAAAAGATACATACGATGATTGTCTTCTACAACTTTTCATTAATTTTTTACTTTTGTTTTAGCTTTGTTTAAAAAAATAATTAATTAAGTATAGTTACGTGAATTGTGCTTATTGTGATACATATATAATTATATCTAAAATTTGTTAATTAATAAAATGAACATATACTAATATTTATCATTAATAAAGAGGAAAAAAATATATTTCAATGTATTCTTTTCAAATATATTGTTAAGTAATTAAAATATAAAATAAAGTTAAATAAGATAATTATTTAAAAGTTTTATATTTTATATTATAATTATCAATTAAATTTGTTACACATAAATACATATTATATTTTAATTAAATTTATATATATATATATATATATATATATATATTTAAAAATATGTATCAAATATTTAATTGTTATACATATATTATAGTTAAAATTTTGTATTTTTAATATAATTAAAAATAAAAATAATTTGTGTTAGTTTAATTTAAATTTTAGCCTGAATGTTATGTAAGCTAAAAACGTGTAATTGAAATATTATTCTAGTTTTTTTTTTTTTGCCCGGAAAAGGATATCGAGAGGAGATTTAATATTGAATTTTTTGTTACATTCAGAAGTACATGTCCGTTTAGACAAAGTAAAATAGGTATTGTTAAAAAAAAAAGGTAAAATATAATTAAAAAACTTTTTTCCTCTTCTTTATATCCTCTGTCTTCGTTAGATACTGCTCACATCGCATATTCTATGTTTAGGATTTGGGTGGTTTTTGTTAGAAATAATAAAAACCACCCAAATCCATTGATATCTCTTGCTTTTCTTATAGATTATAACTATAATAATGGTGATATCCTCCTATATATTGTTGTTGATATTATCTTTGTGCAGATATTTTATGCTGTCCATGTTGCTTCCTCTGTTTTGTGCAGCTATTTTGTGCAGATGTTTTCCGCTTCAGGCCGTCAGAGCTATGGATCGTACAAAGGGAAGAAGCTTCACGGACAGAGCTCATTTTCCCACCTCCATTTTCATGATTCCTCTACTCTTGGTATGCTCTCTAACAAGAATGGTATACTCAACACCATAGTTGGTTTGATGAGTTCCCTAAAACTCATTACAGAACACCTTTCTTCTTGGCAACCGCCTTTGTTGCTGGTGGCGCTGATTTTCTCTTATAACCTTAGTAAATCTAGGATTTACTGTAAGAAAGGAATGTCATTTAGAAATGGGTTTGATGGGCTATTGGCTTTTTTTCTTTCTTTTGATGGGCTAATGATTTTTTTATTGGGCTAATATGTATTTCTTTTTTATGATAATAGTATTGTTGTTAAAAAAAAATAGGTAAAATATTGTTCTAAAATTATAAAATTTATTTATTTTATTCATATTTATTAATTATTGGCAAATTAATATTTTTTACCGTAAAAATTGGAGGGAGTAGAAATTCCAACTTTCAACCTCTCACAAATACCATATGTTGTGATGGGATGGATTCCATGCAAACGGGCTGGCTTTGTATTTATTTATTTTTTTAAACAATTAGAAGGTTAAGAGGAGTGAGATGTAAGTCATTATCTTAATGTATATTCATTTTATTAGAGCATTTTTAATAGTATTTTATATTTTAAAATTTTTTTTATAAAATAAAGAGTATTTTAAAAAATAAAAAAATTAAATATAAAAAATAAAAATGTTTGTACAATTTTAATAGACTCTTTATATTTTTAATATTTATTTTACTTTATCTAATAAATATTAATATTTAAATTTTTTTCTCATTTATTTTTACAAAATTTCTCTTTATTTATTTAATTTTTTCATATTTTTAATAAATAGATAAATATCAATTAATATTTTATATAAAAAATTAAAATATTTTAGAATAGAGCAAACTAACTCTTTATTCTAAAATGAAAATATAGAGAGTATATTGAAGACTATTTTTTTTAATTTTACTCTTCAAAAGATAAATTTGCTCAAATAAAGAGTTTATTGGAGATGCTCTTATATTCTAATTGCAATGAGCTTTCAGATTATCAATAAAAAATAAATTTCTTTTTAATTTTACCTATATCTTAAATTTACAATAAATTTTTTTATTAAAATAACTATAATTTACACAAATTTTTAATTTTTTTAAAAAATAATTATTTATATTTATAATTACATCTATTAAATAAAAATTTTAATTTTTAAGTTACTATCTTAAAAAATAATTGAAATAAAATAAAAAAATAATGTATTTATTTATTAATTATTGGCATATTGATAATTTATTTTTTTCAGTCATTAGGCTCAGTTAAATTATTATATCTTGACTTTAACGCCCGTCGTCCACATTACAATGTCGTGAAAATCCGGTTTACGCGCTTTCCATTGGGGCCTACCAAAAGAAATTTCAGCTATATTACTGACACGTGTCTGTACTTGGAATCTCCTCTCTACTGTGACGTGGCACCCAATGAAATCATTACTTGATCCTTTTTGCTTCTTATATGTTTGTTATATGATTCTGTGCTTCTGTTCTCATATGAGCACTATTATGATGTCCAAATTTCAACCGACTGATCTCGGTTGCAACACTGGATTAGCTTTGAGCTTGGAGCTGGGAAATAGTCAATGATCAGATCCTGGTGCAAAACCCACGCGAATGGATGATTCTAGCCAATTTATATGTTCATGAGTAAAGCTCACGATGAGGCTTGACCTAGTGGCTACATTCCATGTGAAATAAGAGGGACCTTAAATTCTAAGACCTTCTAACTTTTTTTTTCCATTATAATAATTAAAAAAATTATATTTATGAGTAGAAAAATAACAAAACATTAGAAATTATTACCCATTTTCTAAAAATATATACATTTTTTTTTTGTTTAATATAGTTTATATAAGTTACGTCAAAAAAAATTGTTGAGTGTATCATAATCTAATTCTTACGTGGTCCATGTAAATTAGCCAGTCGAGCAATGACACCACCGATACGCGATCCAATCCGGAATCCATCCCAATCCTCTTCCCCTCCCCTGTCCGAATTTAATAGAAAAGAAAATCCCTTTTCTTTGTTTATTTTTATGCGCAGCAACTCAGAAAAGGAAAAGTAATTCTTTGTTAGTGATTAGATTCTTGTTATTTTATCAAGTCATTGGATGCAGAAGCAAAACCTAAAGCAAAGCAAGAAATCAAGGGGCAATACTTCCCCATCACTGCAAGATAAGAATAAAGTCACAGTAATCAAATCCACATACATAAAATTACCCATTATTCACAATCCCGTGCTTTCATATATAAGAAAAGAGCCGCTTCTTTCATCTTCTCATATCTAATGATGCAGATGATCTTAGGGCTTCTAATTCTATCTTAAAACTGCAATTTTCTGCCCTATTTTTCTTTCAGTTGATCAGAACAAACTGCATAATTATTAGGCAAGACCAAACTTTAATTGGCTTCAAACACTTTCAGAGAAGTTATCATTTTCGCTTCTTTTTAATTCTAATTTTCAACCCAAATCTCATTCAATCCGCTAAGAATTTAGACCACACATCATCAAATTTTCCAATTCAGGTTTTTAAGTGTTTTAGAATTACCAACGCCACATCTCTGTCCAGCATTATTCCAAAACGTTTAAGATCCACCCACAAACAACAAACACATCAAACAAAATAAGCGTAATTGAATCAAACACCACCATTTTCAGTCCAAAATCCAAACTAGTTACACCCTTAATTACCCTAAACCATTACATGGCATCATTTACAACCACGACCCAAAAAGCACCATATCTAATTAACTTTCCCCACAAAACTAAAACCTAATATTCCAGAAGAAAAAAAAAAAGCCAACAACAAGCCTAATTAGAAATTTCTTGACAGCAGCAAGACTTTCAATTCCACAACCCTAACCACCAAACCCGTAAAGGGTCCTACCCTGCCTCTTAAGTGCATAAACAACATCCATGGCTGTCACTGTCTTACGGCGAGCATGCTCAGTGTATGTCACAGCATCTCTGATAACATTCTCAAGAAAGATCTTGAGCACACCACGAGTCTCCTCGTAAATCAACCCACTGATACGCTTCACTCCTCCTCTGCGAGCCAGACGCCGAATTGCTGGCTTTGTTATGCCTTGAATGTTGTCACGGAGTACCTTACGGTGACGCTTTGCTCCTCCCTTTCCTAATCCCTTGCCTCCCTTTCCACGTCCAGACATTTTGGTTCACGCGCAGGATCTGTAGAAGCAAATGAATGGGTTTAATTAGAACTGATAAGAAATGTATAATCTTACAGTTCCGCAAAACAAAGAAATATACGAAGTGAAAATGTGATTGTGACTTTTTATCGAACAATTGGAAGTCATTTTCTCACATTTTCGCAGAAACCAAACAAAAATTAAAACTAAATTAGCAGAAAAACTACCAAGATCACCCAAAACAAAAATTTTGTAAAACTGATCAATAAATATATTGGAACTGCATTTAAAACATTTATTAACCATTCGGACCTCATTTTCTCACATTTTCCCAGAAAACAAACACAATAAAAGAACATTAAAGCCCAAATTAGCTAAAAACATGACAATGCCATTCAAATCATAAAGCACCAATGCACCTTTAACAAGATTATTAAATGAACTTTTTTGCGAAATAAAGCCAATTTCAAGAAAAACAAAAGCTATGAAATCCTAAATCCCCAATTTCAAATTGATCAGAGCACCAATTACCCAAAAAAACAGCAATCAATCGACAGCGATAGTATGCTACAGACGAAATGGCAAATCGAAACAGAAGAAGACAGGAATTAAAAAAAGAGCATCGAACCTGAAAAACAAGCTTTGAGATAGAAACTGTGAAGAAAGCGAATGGCAGAAGAGAATGACAAGAGAATGCTTTGATTTGGTGAAGAACAAAGGATTGGTCTTCAGGTAATTTATAGTGTGACCGAAGAGCGAGGACCTTTATTGTCGATCCGTGCCGAAAGCAACTTTTGAGATGTTTGAACCGTTAGATTTTAAATGAACGGATGAGATTTTGAATCTTAAAGAAATACGGATCGATGACGTGGGATGTCTCTCCTGAATTTTCAATGTGACTACCAACGTAGTAGCTAAATAGAAGAGATTTTTTTTTTAAAACTGAAAATTTGTATTTTTTTTTTTTTTTGGTAAAAATACTGCTTAATGAAAATAAGTAGCAATCCAACCTCCATAATCTATATCCACTATTTTCATATAAATAAAATTTCTTTATAGAGATATTTTTAATAAAAATTAATTGATATAAATATATTAATAAATTATTCCTAACTTGCACTTGCATTCTCTAGTTGAAGTTATTAATTAATAATATTTTTAATTAATTGTATTTAGCATTGTAAGCAAATCGAGCTGTCCGTGAACTATTTAAAATTTAACGTAATAACAATTAACAGTGTTAAAATTTGTTTAATAAATGGTCAAATTCAGGTTATATAATTTTTAATTCGTGTAACTTTAGAATAAATTAGATAAAAGTTCATTAATTAATTAGTAATTTTAATATACTAGTTATCTTTTTTTATCAAATATACTAGTTATCTATTGTATTTTATTTAACTATATTTTATTATAATATTTATAACATTTTGTAAATATGTTATATTTTTTGCAGTACATAAGTTATTTTTATTAAAGAATAATTTTAATTTATTGCTTATATTTTCTAAATTTGTTTAGATTTAGTTTAATATCACGAGCAACTATAAACAACAAAGTGAAATAGTGAATTTGACTTGAAGTTGAATAATAAATGAAACCGATTTCAAATTCCATCTAGCTAAAATTTCATTCAATTGAACTTATATATACCCTAAACTATATTGAATGTTAATATTGGTAGTCTGATTGCTATTTAAGGGTGTAATTAAGTTGAGTTGAGTCAAAATTAAATTGAAACACTTTTAAGGCTTGATGGTAAAGGGTTAAAAATATTTTTTAAATTTGAGTCCATTTAGAAAGATTCTCAAATTTTTTGCTTTTCAATAGACATCAAATCCAAGAATAATATATTTATTAGGTAGTGTCTGTAAAGGGTTCTCTGCCTTACAAACGAAACTGAAATCTCCTTTTACAGTGATGAGGAGCACTATTACATCATATGAGCTAATTAGCTCATGGCCAATCAGAAAAAGATTACAAGGCTTCCATCTAAATACAAACATGACACCTGGCTGATATACATGACAAGGTTCATAATGATACTCTTTTTGTTAAGGCAGATTCTCATGATGCCCCAACATGCATCCATATTCCAAAACAAATTTCTATGAATCAATTGTTAAGTTTATTTTCATGAAGATGGATCACCAATTATGAAAAGTTGCTTGAAGCAGTAGAACCAGTCCAAATTTCTGATTCTATTTTTATCAAAAAGCCACTTCAAAACTCGAAAGTCGTAAATTTAATTTGAACTTGATAGGTATTTTTAAAAAAATTAAATTCAACTAAATTAAATAATTTTTTATTCAAACTTTGCATCAATTAACTTTATTATTAATTAAAGTTTTTAAAATTTATACATTTTGACATTTTTAAATTTGATTGATTTTGATAAATTATATAGTTACAATAAAATAAAAATTAAAGAATTATGCACAAATTCAATTAAATTTATAAACTTATCAAAATAAATATATAAAAAAATCAACCTTAAACTCGAATTAAAAGTCATCAGTTTCTTTTTTCCAAAGATAAAGATTTCATAAATTCATATAAACATAAAATAGTACAAATGTTTACTATTGCACTTAAAAAACTAACAAGCAACTAAAACTATGGGTCCCATGTACAGAAGGTAGGGGTGTGCATCTGACGGGTCGATTCGATTCGGGTTGTGGATGGACATTTCAATTAGGTTAAAAAGAGGAAAAATTGGAGGCCGAATCGATGCTATTTGATGACAATAACCAACAGTTCGGTTAATCGATTGATTCGGGTTGGTCGGATCAGTTGGATTGATTTGTTAAGGCCCATTAAAATTAAAATTAACTATACTAAAGCTTTTCAATGGGTTTGGCCCAACTTTACATATGAAAGTTTGTAAAGTCAAAAACTATAAGCCCTGAGGCAGCAAAATAAATAGCCTAAGGGCCCTAAACTATACTTAATAGCCCCCTATAAATTAAAGCCCTATAAATTTACATATAAAATTAAAGTCCTAATTCTATATTAATTATAGCTTATAGGCAACAAAATAATTGTATATTAATTACAGTTACAGACAAAAAAAAAAAAACTTTGCATAAAGCTAAAGACTCCATCCAAAATAATAAGAATATTGCTTTGTATTCTTGCAAGACAATGGGAAAAAACAAACATCAATTGCAAAGTATTAAGTGAAAGAAAAGGATGTTAATAGAAATATTGATGAAATGAGTCTTAGGGCAATTAGTTGAAATCAACAGCCTATTGGTAAAGTTTTTCCTGGCAACAAAAAAAAAATGTCACTTAAGGAACATTTGACACCAATCAACATTTGAATGATAAAAGTAAATGAGGTGGAAGCCTCATCACTGACTAATCTCATTTGAAACAAAAAAATATTCAGAGGAATGAATAAATAATGTAAACAGAAACAATATAAATCCAGTTGCAATTAACCAACAAGTCTCCAACAGTAGGTCTTTTGATCTCTAAAGAAACAAACATAAACCTTAAGCCCTTAACAAGATTCAAATGAGTCAGTACCACCAATTACCTTTAAAAGAAGAAGTAACAAGCAACAAGCACTAGTATAACATAAATTATAAGCAATAATTTGGTTAAGGGAGGGAGACTCAAATCTGCAAATCAAGTCATGAATAGCAAATACAGCCACATTTCTAGCAACATAAAAAAACTGAGCTACCAAGGAAACTTAAGCACATCATTCACTTATTTGACTCAGTTTAAAAGAGTGGAAGCATTCATTATAGCCTCAAATATGCAAAAAAGTGCAACATCAACACTGAACATAATCAAATTAGCAATAGAGGTCACATATGAATGCAAAAAATGCAACATTAACACCGAAGTAGAATCAAATCTGCAGTGAAGGTCACATTTTAATGCAAAATAATGCAACAATAACATTATATGATTCAAAAATGCAGTGAAGGTCACATTTAATTGTAAACCCCACAAGCAAACGGCAACTCAAGGATAAAGTAGCACAAGTAAACAACAGTAAAACCCAGATAAATCATCAATATAAAAGGTAACTAAGGTTAGCAAATTTACTCAAAAAAATTTATTAGCAAAATATGTTATATGACTTAAGAGGAGGCATGGTCCGCAAGCATGTTTGGCCCTATTCCAACTGATGGCAAATCTGCACAAGTAAATTAACAAAGATAGTAAAGATTAAATGAAAAAATACAAGCAAATTGAGGCATATAAAATAAATTTATACCTTTCTCAAAGTTTTCTAAATCTTCAAGTGCCTCTTCAACAAACACAGATTGATTGCCCTTTTTTAGCCAATCTGAATTACATATAAGAGCTTCTACTATCTTTGGAGTCAAGGAGCTCCTAAAGGAATCAATGACTCTTCCACCTGTGCTAAAAGCACTCTCTGAAGCAACTGTAGAGATGGGAACAACTAAAACATCTCGAGCAAGTTTAGAGAGGATGGGGAATCAACTTCCACCACCTCAATGCATCAAAGGCACCAGATTCCTCTAGAGCTGTTTCATTGAGGTATAAGTTGAGCTCACTTTTCTTGATTCCACCTAAACCCTCCTCCAATTTTTTTTCTTAAAATGGGCCTTCAAAACTCCAATATTTTTCCCACAAACAGAATTAGGGACACCTGATTCAGATTGGCTAAGAGGTACAACAGAGGAGATCTGAGAAACAGAATCAGTTAAGGGTTTGTACAACGTAACATAATCTTTAAACAACTCATAAAAAGAACATTTGACACTATTGAATATGCTTCCACCCAGAACATCTCCATAAATAGTGTTTAAGGAGAACTTCATGTATTCAATTTTGTCCTTATGATCTAAAATGTTGGCAATAAAAATCAGATGGTTCATTTTTTCAGGGTCACCCCAATATTTGTCAAACTTAGTTTTCATGCTATTTCCCATAAGCCTCAATGATAAATCAGATGATTTTTACCACTCATTTAGAGTGCAGAACAAGTAAAAAATTTCATTGAAAAAAAGATTGGCAGTAATGTATTGAGAACTAGAAATTCTCAATGTTAATTCATAGAAATGATGCAAAAATTTCACATATTGCTTAACAGACTCTCAATATTAATAAGTTGGTACATTATCACCAAAATCTGACCTAAAACTGCTTTCATGCTCCTCATAAAATTAAAAGGCATTTTCATAAGTTGAAGCAATTTTTAACATTAAATAGGTTGAGTTCCATCTAGTGGGAACATCAAGGGACAATGAAAATTTGCATTCAACCCCAACTAAATCACTATATTTCTTGAATTTCCTCAATCTAGATGGTGAGTTCCTAACATACCTAACAACTTCCCTCACTATTTTAACAGAAATGTTTGCATCTTTCAGCCCCTCATTCAGAACAAGATTCAAATTATGAGCAATGCAACGCATGTGTGCATACTTAGCTCTAACTATACTCACCCCTCAATTTATCAGTTTTTTTAAAATAGGACAAAGCTATGTCATTAGAGGAGGCATTGTCAACTTTGACAATGAATATATATTCCTCAAACCCCACTCTAGCAAGTTGTTCTCTAAAGTTTTGGCTATGTGTTTCGCTCTATGTGAAGTAATAGGTACAAAAGAAATGATTTTTTGTTAAGCCTCCACTCATCATCAATGAAATGTGTTATACTTTATATATAATTGATTCTCTGGATAAATGTCCAGGAATCAGTGGTCAAACAAACCCTATTTGTATGGGACTTGAATATATTTTTCAGTTTAACTCTCTCTTCAATATAGGAATCAAAACAATCCCTACTCAAAGTCCACCTAGAGGGAATCTTAAACCTAAGGTATGCAGTAGAAAGAAATTGCTTAAAACCCTCCCCCTTCAACAAACTTAAAGGGTAACTCATCAATTATAATCATTTTAGCAAGGGCAACCCTAATTTTGTCTTGGTCAAATTTTTAAGCCCCAATTAAACCCTCATTTTCAAATGATTTCACATCAAGTTTGAATGTTAAAAATGCTTGTCTAATGTCTTTGCTCTGTGGATTTTTTTTGCAAGCAAGCATGTGATTTCTAATTGAAGATGTGCCATGTATTTTTGAATGATAGTGATTTTTTTTACCACAATATAAATACTTAGCTTTTTGTGTTACACCTTTCTCATCTTTTAGCTTCTTATAGTGCTCCCAAGCCTTGGATCTGGATTCAACCTCTTTCCTTTTATTCACAGCAACAACATTCTGTTTATTAGAAGCAGAATCAATATGTTGTGCTTCCACTTCCACCTCAATCTGAGATACAAAATCAAGGACAGGGACAGGGACACCACCAGCAGCAGTATAATTGCTACTCGGGGGTGTCGGATTATCCATCTTGCATGTATAGACAACACAACATAAAAAGAGTTATAAACATTCTGTCAAACAAACCTTATAAACAAAACAACACAGATAAGCAAAACTCCACATTCAAAGTCCTTTGCATTAGAATCACAATTCACATATATTTTGTCAACCAAAATAGCAAATAGAGACACTACAAATTTAGTTTTCATAAAATATT
This sequence comes from Mallotus repandus, assembly GCA_949671775.1. Classification (NCBI taxonomy): domain Eukaryota; kingdom Viridiplantae; phylum Streptophyta; class Magnoliopsida; order Malpighiales; family Euphorbiaceae; genus Mallotus; species Mallotus repandus. Next base: position 3,999 of record CATIWM010333947.1, on the reverse strand, counting down.
ACTAAATACTTTATTTTTTATTTCAATCAAATGATTTAAAATAATAATTATATACATTACATAAGAGTTATAAACATTCTATCAAGAAAACCCTAGAAGCAAAGCAACACAGATAAGCAAAACTCAACATTCAATTTCAAAAGCATCAGAATCACAATTCACAGATATTCTGTTAACCAGAATAGCAAAGAGAGATACTACAAAATTAGTTTTCAAAAAATATTTCTAAATACTTTCTTTTTTATATCAATCAAATAAATTAAAGAAAAAATTATATACATTAAATAAGAAACCAAAATAATTTTTAATAACAGAAACTACTAAATTTTATAAAATTAATATCAACCAATATTTTATAAAGTTAAAAGAAAATAGTCCAATTTATTATCGACAAATGATATACTTTTAATAAGCAAAAGTAAATCAAATCTCACGATAAAATACATGAAAAATAACATTTTATACTCTTGAAATAAATTAAAATCAACAAAAAATTGAAAATAAAAACACAACAGTCAACACTCAACAGAATAAAAATAAAACTCATTTTTGAAAATTAATTAAAAATTTTAAATAAAAACAAATCATTACCTTTTACAAAATAGAATCAAAAGAACCAAAAGTTATCACGACCCAATCTGAAAGTCATGACCGGCGTTAGGGAGCGAAAATTCACACAAATTCGAAACCCGTAGCAAGCCTTAAACATAACATTCACACTAAACATAACCACAAATATGCCTCAGAATTTAAAACTTTTAATAACATAAAGAAATTTTCCAATATTAATATCTCAATAAAATATTTTACAACAGACAGGTACATAACCTCAGTCAAAATTATTATAATGTACTACAACAAATACATACTACTACTGCAGCGTCTAATTAATACAAGAAAAGATAGTCTATAATTTACATAAACTAACCGGAGAAGAAAGAGTCCGGCGAAGAGAACTACTATACGAGGACTGACTATAAGGATCCTGAAAAAAATAATTGAGGGAGGTCAGACTCACTGAGTGAATTATTATTATATATATGCATGTAACTTACTGCACGTACACACAAACATCAATAATAATATTCATATATTTATTTATATAAATATACATACAATCCACACAGATGCTTGAAAATATTTTTCATAATTTATTTTACTGGAGAATCGAAGCAAAACCCTAATATTTATGCATCCTCAATCGTTGAACCTTATTAGCCAACAGGCTCACTTAAATACCAAAATATTTCTCTTTTTCAAATTGACAGTGGACTGGTCCCGAGACACTGAGTCAACCGAGCTTCCGCAGTTTCGCTGCCGGCATGACTGGCCCCGAGACACTAAGTCAACCGAGCTACAACAGTCACGCTTCTCAACCACAATTCTTAATATAATCATCAAATCATTTCACACATCAATCAATATATCATAACTTAGCATCTAGGGTACTGTTGTGCAACAGTCCTAGTGTGGCCCACAAGGTAGCACATTCTACGGCTATCCTCCAAAAATATTTTATTCAAAATTAAATAAATAAATAAATAATTCATCATAAATATACGCATCCATATTACGAAATTAGAATTTGCATTTAAATATTCTTATGAAAACATATATATGCATTTATGATCATATTTATGAAATATAAATGTATGCATATATAAAATCATAATAAATAACAATAAATTCATATTTATTCAAAATATGGATGCCAAATCATGAATTCTATATGTCATGCATACATATAATAATAACTCACAGGTGTGCGCTATTCTACTCTGATTCGGCTGGCCCAGTCTGAAAGGCCTAGTTTGCGGTGCAGCTAAAAGAAAATAATAATAATAAATAAATAGAAATAAATTCCTAATTTTATACTTTACAGATTTCTAAAGAATGACTCGATCTCAATATAATGTTGCTCGATATACCCCAAAGGATCACAAGCCTCTTGTCCCAAGAGCTTAAAACAATCACATCACAATCCGGTCGTAACAAACATTCAATTCATTCCTTGTCTCCGATGATAAAAGGTTGTGTTCCAGACACTTACTAATTCACTGACCTGCTATAACCCAAGTAAAAACTTACTATCTCTTACAACACATGCTCTTATGCTTATATATTTCTCTTCAATTACTTATTCAACTCATCTCTCAATACATAATTTAGAATTATACTTTTAGAAATTAAATTCTCATGACTATATATATATATATATATATAATTCAGAAGTAGCACCCCGTAAATTAAATTTTTACAGCTACTCCTTTATTAGATATTTAATTATAAACTTGCTTGTCATTCCAAAGTAATTGAGATGTCATAACTCAACTAATAGAATATATTAATTTAATTACATTGCTGAGGTCTACTATATAAATATACTTTAAACTCTGAAACCTTAATTCGAATTCGGGTTATTATATCTTAATTAGACTAAATTATTTTCAATAACTAATCTCAATTCTTTAAAGTTCAATTCAGCATAATTTCCAAAAATTTAAAAACTTCACGTGGGTCCTCAATAATTTGTTATTAAAACATGATTCCAAGACTTCCATTGGTTGGTTATAAAATTATTTATTATAATAAAGCCAATGGTATGACACAGCTTGAATGACTAGAGCACGGTTGACTATTCATATCATGGGTGCTTATCACACATGTATACTTTAATTCTCAAGTCCAAGGTGTCACTTCTTGATGAAAGTGGTCTATTGTTAATGAACTTAACTAGTTCTCAAAAATCCGACGTACAAAGATGAAATTTCATCCATATTTACCCTCATTTGACAGCAGGTCGCTCAACTTTATGCCCATCATTCGGCCCAATTAATAAAAATTTAGAACTCATTTTGGCCATCAACCAGACATTGCAAAAACACAGTCCTCTAGCTTCCAATTGTTTGACTTTTCTAAGTGTAATTTAAAGAAATATTTTCAAAACAATTATGGTAAGAAAAAGGTAAATAGTCACTATCACAAACCCCGAATGGAATTAAGGGAAACACCACGAAAATCAACAAGTTACCAGCTCACCAAGAATGGTTCAATCTCAACAGCCAAGAAGGTAACCATTTACTAAGGATTACAGCTCTGAACAAAGGTTTATGTGGTTCTCTATTTGTTTTCTTTTAAGCTTCCAATCTTGATTCGATAAGGATGAATCAAGTGAACCATTAGTTTGCAAAATATGCATTCTCTTTCTGTATTTTATTTTCTTGTTTTAAAACACTTTGTTAAATCATTTAAATTCCATTCCTGCATTTCCCACTTATGAAATTCAGTAACAAATTCAATAATATACAGTAGCAACTTGACAATAATGAAGAAATAAAGTTCATAGGAACTTAAAGGAAACGACATAAAATGATTCAAAGAAATGGCTGCGCAACCAGAATTCACAAAAAGCAAAACAGGGGACAATGAATTTTCAGACGAAACCAGAATTCAGATTCCATAAGAGAAGAGCAATACTAAGAACACTGAAATTTCAGCAAACAACAAGAACCATGAAGTAACATAAGATCGGTGCAAGATGAGAGGTTGGAGCTTTACTCATATATTACTTAAAGTCCTATGTTCCTTTCACTTAATTTAATGATTTCAGCTAGGAATTGGGTTTAACTAAGAATTGCAACAACAAAGGCTCGAGAAGAAACAAAAGCTGCAACTATTATCATGAAGAACAAAAGAAAGCACAACAATAAACAAACCAGAACCGAAGCAAGAATATGAACACGAGATTCCCCTCACCAATCAATCACCCAGAACTGCTCTCCCTCTCTCTCTCGATCTTCTTCTCTGCTTTGAATTTTTTTTCCCGTTAAGAATGAAACTAACCCACCAACAATAAGTTCTTCCTCTAAATCTTCTATACTCATGGGCTTTTTTTTTAACGTTGTGAATGATAAGTGGAGAAGATATTCTCCAAAGAAGATGCTAGAGTCACACGCCTCCAATAAAAAAAATGTCACCTGCAACTTTATTTATTTATTT